>OLKM01001846.1:79855-101387 GCA_900291075.1 Melanogrammus aeglefinus | reverse complement strand
TAATATATATTAATTTTTCAATTAATTTCCAAAATAATTATTTAGCTTGATATAATATTCCCAAAATGATGTAGTCTTCCAGAAATGGGATACAATATACGTACTAATTTTGGTCCACAGCCAGCACGGGGCGTTACACAAGAGGCATAGCTGGGGGCATGCCAGAGGTCATGACAACAGACTAAGCAACTGAAATGGAATCGGTGGTCTTGAGCCCATGGTGACATCACAGCCCAGCCGCCACACACCAACAGAGAAGAGGTTTTGCACGGCGGAGGGGCATGGCGTAGCGCACCCTCTTCCAGAAGCGGGATTCCAATGGGAGGCACCTGGGAGTCCTCCCTCCAGCAGAGGGGGCAGTTACGAACGAGTGCGCAGGTGGGGGAAAGATGGGTGAGCCCTTGGGTCCTAGTCTCCCAGCTGCACAGGATCACCCTCATCGCTCCTGGAGCAGGGCATGTGGAGGCCTTATCTGAAAACACCCACACCCACCCACCACCCACACCCACACCCACATTAATTCTTTATTGGATCCAGCCACCAATCACATTCAAGAGAACAGGATTCAAAATTTACGGAGATAAGATAAGGTCTTTGTGTTCAAGGTACAAAAAACTCTCCTGTGCACACTGCCAGACTGCCTATCACTTGCTAGATAGACGCAGACTTTGTAAAAATTTCGATGTTGTGGAGGGCCAGCCAGCCTTAACCCACGATAACATGGTTGTGGACATGGCCCCAAGCTGCCAAAAATAACACTATTAGCTTGCATTGGTAGCCTAGGTACCTATTAGTATTCCAAAATGGCTGATTATAACGATTTTATCATTGAAAGCAATCCATGTACGATCAAACACACAGCCCTATCCAGGAGGAGCACTTCCCTCTGTCTTGTAAAACACAACATCACACACACACACACACACACACACACACACACACACAACACACACACACTCACACACACACACACACACACACACACACACACACACACACACCACACACACACACACACACCAACAGACACACACACCACACAGACACCCACACACCCCCCCACACACACACACACACAAACACACACACACACACACACCCCAACACCACACACCGCGCGCCGCGGCACACACCACACCACGTAAGTGTAGATTCTTGGTGTAGGCCGGATAGTGTGGTAGCCACCGGCCTTAAGTGGGACCATACATATCTTAGACTGAAATTGAAATGCGCGTGATCGTTCTCAGACCCATTGCATACACCCCAGTGTGAACGCCCTACATTGGGCACCTTTACCTGAGAGGCATAACGTGATGTATGCTAGTTTTTGATATCGAGCGTGTAAGGACCACTGCCATCGACGGCCCTCGCTCGGTGAGCCACTGGAGAGGAGCCTAGCGTACTCGTTGACCCACGACCTGCGAGTGAGGCACCACCATCAGGCCTCCGAACTGTCGAGCATGTCACAGCGCTCTCCCTGCCTGACCGGATCTGGCTCAGGACGGAGATGTAGTTAATAGTATAGTATACTAACGCTTAGTATAAACATTAGTATATTTACTTTTTCTATTACCTTTCAATTATTCCCCAACGAGTGATACAGTAAGAGGAGAAACAAAAATAAAGGGAGGAAGACTAAATCATGGGCAAGCCAAGGATATCCTGTTTCTCACAATATGTTGGTGCAAGGATGAGCGTCAACCCAGGTACAGCATAGAATTGGTGCCCCGTGCTCTAACGTGCGGCACATGCAGGTACCAACACACAGGGCGCAGACAGACTGACTATTCTGAGAAGGAGACTTCTATACGACATGGAGAAAAGGGAGCTTGGTCAATGGTCAAATGGCATTGGCTGCCATACAAAACTGGTTGTACGTAATAGATACTCAACATGATCCCCACCATGTTTCTAAGCAAAACAAAACGAGTTTCAGAATTAGGATTTGTGTGCACTGGCAAGAGGCCATGGTCAGCAGCATGCAAACGTAAACCAAATGTGTCCATATGCTTATAATACACCTTTGTCATAGGTACAGACTTGGAATCACCTTCATTTAGCCATTTTGAAACCACACGAGCCTCATCCTTGTGATGCATAGCATATGTTTTTAATATAAATGTTATATCTCTACCATCTTTTGTGTTATTAAGTGGAACTCAATAACAATACCTTTTACACTTATGGGCAAATCTGGCTGGTCTTTTGTGTCCGTCACTTGTTTCATAAGTTCTGTAAGCATGCCAGTTCATACAACTTTCTCTCTGAAAAATATATATAATAATACTAACGAACACAATAGGGTTCTTATGGATACAACATAAGTGCTTAGGGAGATTGTCCAAAAACTTGGACATTCCTGCCTGTGCCCTTGAGCAAAGCACTAGCAGTGAGCCTGGGTTGGTCTGCGGCCACCGCGCCATGGCTGCTCACTGCTCCTTGTGCTGCGTAGCCATGGGTCCGATACCTTTGTTGGTTCTAGTGCAATCATATGCACAAGTTAGTCCAGGAGGTATTGCTTGAGTGAAGGGTGCCACTTGACAAGCATCTGAGAAGGATGTGTAACCAGTGATTGTATCTGACACGCAGATATTGCAAGTACTTCTGTGATGGGACAGGATTGGTGTCAAGGATGTATGCACATATTTTGTATTGGTCAACAATATGTAACTATGCTATAAAGCATAGTTATCCTGAAGCCAATCATGACAGGGTAACTCTACTGTTGAATATACGCATTCCTGTCCGGTATGGAATACGTTTTTTTGCAGGAGTTCATTGCATACACCATCAGACAATATTCGTCAATTTGTAAATTGTTAGTGGCAGGGCTGCTAAGCTTCGAAATCATGCTTTCTAGGTTACTTGGTGTGATTCTCTGAGTTCCTCACTTTTCTTTCCTTTCCAGAAGCATTGTGTGTGAGAACACTTTTGGGACTACGGTATTACTTTGTGCGGTTGTTGTCTTCTTCTGTGTTATTGAGTTCAGCACAAATGTTGGTTACAGAAAACGCTGGGTGGACTTAAACCTGAGACCTTCCCGGGATGGCGTCGCGGCGTGGATGAAGACCCTGAACCCACACTTCGCTCCAGGACCTGGGCAGGAGCTGGTAGGAGACCGCTCAGGATCTCCTCCGATGGCCTTCTGAGATTGGTCCACCACTAGACGTCATTACTGCAACCCATCTAGCACAGGCAGCGACATAGAGCAGAGTTAAACCCTTTGGACACCATACCAGGAACCCATCCTAGAAAAATACATCAATGCTTTGTGACTAACGCAGTGGGAGCAGTCTTTTTTAAGAGCGTGGATGGGAGCCCTGTGATGTACTACCATTGCGGGCTTAGGCGCATGGGACAGAACCTTCTGGAACAGAACTATTCCACAGCAAAGTATTTGATGGCAGTGGTGCTAACAGAACACAGCACTGACACACATCAACGCCACCGCAGCTGGTTCAGTGATTCGAGGACCGGTAGAAGGGGATTATTTAATGGTTTTCTCTACTACTTGGATAACATGTTGTGTATATTCTAACCATGATCTTCACGGACCTGCAACGCTTGAGAGTCAGATAGTGGTATTTGACATCCGTTGGGCTTTTAGCCCGACACCTGAAGGAGGCTTTGAGGTCGGACTCCTGACCTTTCAATAATCAGGGTGGAGGTGATAAAGGCTTTTTTAGAGGTTCCTCCATGTGACTGCAGCAACCACCAATAGACGGAATCCAATCACGTGTTATCATTTAAAATTATTATTAATAGTATTGAGTAAGTCAGGCCTATAGTTTGAGTAGGAGTTTGAGTATGTATTATTATTAGTAGTAGAAGAAGTTCTGTAGGTGTTGCTGTGATGTTCAGTGGGAATGCTGCTTTGTTCGGACGAAAGGCCAACGCACTATCCTATCCTCTCACCATGAGAAATCTCTGGGCTGTAGCCGTCAATACTACCCAAGCTGTGGTGTTCTTGCGCCCACAGCGTCCCCACAACATTCCCTGACATTTGAACAGGCGTTGGTCCAAATGAGGGGCCTTACACTTAATCGACAGCGGGTAACTAGAGAGAAACAGAGGCTGTTAGTCCTCACTGCTACACTGTTCTACATCACCCTGTTTCTGTAGATAGAGGTTCTGGTTCTCATGAGTCAGAACAGGCTTTAGGTCTGGAAATCCCTTTCCATTACATTTATTTGCGTGTGTCTACTTCTCCCCGTGGTTTAAATCCTACCTATGGCTGCTATGATCCAATGTCTTCTGAGCCATTAATCCCATTCTCTTTTTATGAGCTTGAGGACTTTAACTGCATCAATTTTATGGAATATACAATCTTGAGTCGTCTGAACGTCATGATCCGTCATCGACTTTTCAGCCGTGATACCTTCAATTTTCTGTTTCTTTGGATTTAATCATATATATACGTCAAATCTATTGTTGATGACAACCTTCCTATTCCCTTCAATGAACCGGGGCTCAAATCCTATGGAGCATGGGGTATTCTCTTTCAAATGACTGCAACCATTCACAATAATACTTGCAATTGTTTTGCTTGATTTATTTTAATGTAAAGTTCATAGCCATGGTTGTTAAGGGTCTAGTATTTGTTAATATTTTACGTCCCTCCAGTGGAATAGTTCTAATCTTAATCATATCAATCCCCCCTAGGGGGGATCGAACAGCAAATCAGCTAGGCCCCTCCTTAGCTGAGTGTCGAGGTGTCTCCTGAACAAGACACCTCACCCTCACTCTGCGACGAGCTGGCTGTTTGCTTTGCATGTTTGCACCGTCGGTCGGTGTAAATGTGGGACGGATGGTGTATGTTTAAGCCAATATGTACAAAATCTGAGTGGCCAATTGTTTAGAATAGAGCGCTACATAATGCAGTCCATTACTTATAATGATTCGATTTTCCTGGGTTTGTCACAATTCATTATCATACAGGTGCCGCGGTCCAAATAGTGCCAGCTTCAGCCACTGTCGCTTGCATCACAGTGTTAGTTGCTGGCAGGGCTGGTGAGTTTTGCTGGATATGCCTGGAATGAGTCGGTCTGGTGTATTAAATCAGTGTGTGGGGTAGGTTTGGTAGATCGTCTGTTTGTAAAGAGGAGTAATCTACCCACACATCAAATAGTCCCTGTCCACTCTATCTCGTGGTTCGTTGGAGTTTCCCTGAACTGAACCAATGCCCACAAACGCTTGCCAACAGCCGGGCGGGCATCATTGAACGTCATTGAGAAAGGTCATACTGAAATGTTTGACAGCACACAGATACGCATGTTAAATCAGGGCAGGATATCGGATGATGATAATGCTGTGTTGTTGTGTGTTGAAAAGCCAATGTTACCACCCCATTTTAACTTGAAGGGAACATTTCTGGCAAGTACCTGCTGTACTGGGACTAGAGTATTTGATGTGTTAATGGCTTAATTGTTAGGTTCAGGATCAGAATCAGAATAATCTTTATTGTCATTGTTATAAGACAACGACCATTTTGTTTGGAGCAGTCCTCCTCGAGTTGCACAGTTCTATAAAGAGACACATTATCAAACAGTATCAGCAATATTATGTATATATTATAAATGAAATATATATCTCTAAATAAAATGTTTTAAAAAGTCCAAGTCCTTAAGTGTCAGTAGTGCAATGGTGCAATCATGTGTGTATGAGATGAGATGGTGAGAATCAGTCTGGCAGTAGAGTGGGAGTGGAGTTTAGTAGTATCACAGCTCTGTGATAGAAACTGTTTTGCAGTCTTGTAGTGCAGGCGGGCAGTGTCTGTATCGTCTTCCTGAGGGCAGGAGAGTGAAGAGGCAGTCTCCAAGGTTTGTGCTGTCTCTGAGGATACCCTTGACCCTCCGAGTACAGCGGGCTGTGGTAGATGTCTCTCAGTCTGGGGAGCTGGTGCCGGTGATCCTCTCAGCAGTCTTAATGATGTGCTGGAGAGCTTTCCTGTTATCTGTGGTGCAGCCAGAGTACCATGCGGTGATGCAGTATGTGAGAACTGACTCGATGGCTTACCTGTAGAAGCTCACCAGCAAGCTTTTGTGGGAGACATGCCTCTTATAAAGCACCAGCAGGAAGTGAAGCCTTTGGAGTCCTTCTTGTGCCGTCGCGGTGGTGTGTTGACGGTCCAAGTCAGGTCGTGGGCTGATGTTGACCCCGAGCCCGAGGTACCTGATGTTCTGCACAACCCTCCACTGTCTCGCCGTCGATGGTGATGGGGTGATGGACGAAGGGCTTCGTCTTCCTCCTGAAGTCCAGGATCTCTCCTTTGTTTTTGCTGGCGTTGAGGATCAGGTTTATTCTCTTCGGCTCCGGCTCACCAGGTTCTCTACCTCTGTCCTGTAAGCAGCCTCGTGTGTTGCTTGAGATCCTGCCTACCACCATGGTGTCGTCTGCGAACTTCAATATGGTGTTGGCCTCGTGGGTGGGTTTGCAGTCGAGAGTGTAGAGGGAAAGGAGAAAGGGCTCAACACACACCCTGTGGTGTGCACCGATGTTCCAGGGTGATGTGGAGGAGACCACCGTCTGTGGTCGGCCGGTGAGGAAGGTCAGGACCCAGCTGCTCAGGTGTGTGTTGAGGCCCAGGTGTCCAGCTTGGTGGCAAGTTTTATGGGGGGGGATGGTATTGAAGGCGGAGCCATAGTCTATGAATAGCATCCGCACATAACTGTCACGCTGGTCAAGGTGGTGTCAGGGTGGAGTAGAGGGCAGTGACACTGCGTCCTCCGTCGACCTGTTTGCCCTGTAGGCAAATGGTGGTTGTCTTAAGGAGGGGGGGGTGCTGCTGTTCTTCAAGTGCCCCAGCACCAGACCACGCACGTCCACACACCACTGGTGTGTCAGTCGCCACCTGTGCCCGGTAGTCATTGAGGGGACCTGATGGCTGGTTGTTTTTGGGACAGGAATGATTGTGGCCGTCTTGAGACATGTTGGGACGGAGGCCTGCAGCAAGGAGGTGTTAAACAGATCCGTGAGCACCGCAGTCAGCTCCGCTGCACAGTTCTTCAGAACCCGCCCTGGTACTCTCCGTCAGGTCCAGTAGCTTTGTTGGGGTTGATGTGCTGCAGGGTCCGTCTCACGTCGTGGGGCTCAGAGTCAGAACCGCGTGGTGAGGTTCCTGCTGTGCCCGTTGTGTTTGTCACTGTTGTCAGTGCGGTCAAACCTGGGCAAAAAAGCAGTTCAGGTCGTCAGGGAGGAAAAGCATCTGTAAGCGGTTCTGTAAGCATCCTATTCCCAACATGCCACTGTGGTCTCGTGCTGTTAAAAAGACAGAATTATTAAACTCTTTGGTCCGTATTTCATCCAACACATTTGATTTTGTGGAAGCTCCACCGACATCACATAGGTTTGCTTGTAGGTCTTCCTACCCCGAGGCCCTTGGTAGGGCAGCAGTGTGTGGGACTTCTTTTATGAGGTGAGTGTTAACACTCCACTGTCACTCCTTAATGGCGGGTATTAGCCATCAATGGCAGAGGCTGTCCCAGGCCCAGTGGGCTGCTGTCCTACAATTGAGTTCACTGTCAAGGCTCAGATCACGCTGGCCATGTCCAGGCCTTCCTCCATCACTCCTGCATGAAGAAACGTTACATGCAGAGACACTTTGCCGCCGGCCAACCTGCAAAATGTCTGGCCATTTCTACATCTGTTTTGGGTTTTGAAAGACCATTGATAACAGCCTTCTCTCAGCAAGTTGAAATGAGGCCATCTTTTGGTAAGCTCTGAAGATAGCCATCTTGAGCCGAGACAAGGCACTTATTTGTTATTGACTGTTTAAAAAAAAAAAAAAAAAGTATTTTTTTCCTCACAGAACACGTTTTAATAGAACATAGCGAATTTCCTCGGGGCAAAAAAAACCCTCTTGTACACAATGGAGTCATGTGAAAATGAATCAATCACGCGAATCCCAGAAAAAAGTGTCATCACAATCTGTGAAGTGTGTTACAGAAATAACCAGTCCTATTTGGATGGTTCTCCTCGCCACCATGATGTGTGGCAGTTGTTGGAGGTGGCAGCTTTGTATGAATGGAAGTGGGGTGGTTGAATTTATGCTGTAGTTTAATCACCCCCCGCCCCCCCTGCATCTGCTTCTGCAGCAGCAGAGATAAACGGACACTGGTGCTGTTCTTTTGTGCTGTTTATTTATCTGATGGTGAGAAACAAACAGTGTGTTGGTTTTTGGAGGATACAAAAATTTGTCCCGCCTGATGTCAGTCCCTTAAAGGACAAATCCGGTGTAAAAGGGATTTGGGAGATGTTTGGTATGATTACGAGTTGGAACGTTTGTTTTGGAGCAAAACGGCGCATATAGACGCATTCTTCAGTTGGCTGTTTTTGTCAGATTCTAATAAAACGCTATAAACTTCAAACGAAAGGGGCATGTGTTATGGTTAAAACTAAATCGCTATTTTAAACCACGTAAAAGGCTAGAAGTAGCCAGACACTTCTTTGGTAGTATAATAAGGGTCTTAACATATAAAACGAGGCATTGATAACTTTGTAAGTGTACAGATTGTTTATTAAAAGCAACATTTTATACATGCAACTATAATGTTTGATTTCTACACTGAATATAACTTTTTGTTTTCCATTTTAAACTGTTCACATGACCATAACGGACACCACCGGGGAAATGTCCTTCGGCTGATTACTTTTTCTTTTCCGGCACAATAGTATCGACACCTTGACGATTAATCACCTTCACTCAACACCCACTTCAATCTGTTGAGTAGTGAGGATTTCCATTTACCTTCATTCAATTTGCTAATGGGATCTTTTCCCATTTCCAACCAGTGTGCTATTTAATATCACTATCATTAAAGGGAGCCTTAAGAATACCGTTGCTCCCTGGATCTCATTTGCATGCCATGCCCTGGACAGAAAGCCCTAGGCAGTGAGGGTAGCTGTTTCATAGCTGTCATTCATAATGACTGTTTCCTTCGTTGTCCCCATCATGATGTTTCTTTCACTATGACCTGCCGGACTCAGAGCTGCCATGCTACACCACTAAACACTCCAACATAATAACTAAGGGGTCAATGCGAAGGTCTGGGCAGTACTTTTTGGAATATTGATTTATGATTTATTTATGGGAACAAATTTTCTAGCTCCTTTGGCTAAAACTCAATTTTGTCTATTAAAATTACGGACATGTACTGCACATTTCTGGCTAATTCTATTCAACATTTTGGAGTAACCAACATATTGTATTGCTTGATGGGATATCTGAATAAGTGAATATCCTCTCTGTGCTCTAGAATAGTCTCGGGTCGTGTGCCTAGGGCACCGAAAGAATTTGTGTGTTTTGTGACACAACACACCATACAGCACTGTTGGATCTGTTAAAGGATCTTCAACGAACATGGGCACAGGTCCAGAAGTACGCTGATTAACATTCAGCAACCAAACTGGTATAAACAAGGATGAGTAGAAACATGCATTGAGTTTGGAGTCTGTATCCCATTCCCAACCCCCTAATGTTTAATGTAAGATAATGGATGCACAGATAAGAAAAGCAGTCCATTGGAGAGCCTTAATTTAGTCTGATGTGGTTCCATCAGCTCTTTCTCAAACTCAATTCACTACAGCTGTACCACAAAACATTTTCAAACATCACATCATCTCTCCTTTTCTGCTGCCTTATGTGGACAGGAGAAATAAATCCAATCCCAATCCTTCAGAGTAGTGAAATCACAGCCAAGCACGATACAGTTGTCGTGACAACCAGAATCATATCCCATTTGGAGACTTACTTGAGATTCTGCGAAATGTGACTAATGTTAATAAATTGTCTGACACCTGGAAATGGACCTGAGTGCTGACGGAAAATTGTATATATGGTCAGCAATCCTCATCATCATGACATAATGGAAAATTTGGGGGGGTAAAATGAAGCCTATGGTTTGGTCTAGTTTCAACATCATTCATGCCTCATTGCCTTTAACATTTAGTCTGGCAAAGGCCAGTAACCAGGGAGAGAGGAAGTATGGCCTTCCAGTTATTGGTCCGTCGCCTGCAAACACACCTGGCAAAGCTGTCTCCATAGTGGACAGTTTTGGGTTGTTGATTTCCAAAACGGTCGCCAGATCATTTTTTCCCTTGCCTTTCCTCTCAGTGTCTATGCTGTCTAAAATAGCCTGCAGTCATCTTTAGCTTATTATACATTTAACATTTATTTGACACTTGGAAGAGCTGAGCAAACCACCAGCCTGGTATTTGAGTTCCTGCCTATAGCCATATCTCCATCGCTCCAGATGTTTTGAGGTTGTTTTTTCCTATTACTCTAAATGAAGTGTCTCTAGAAGTTATCTAAATCTCAAAGGATTCTCAGAAGCTTAGGATGCAAGAAAAAGTGAAAAAGCTGTGGGATTAGCCTGTATATGATAATGATTGTATTATCAGGCCCACGCCACATGAATGGCTCACTTGGCTTTGGCATTTGAATCCACAGGTTCAGGCTTCAAATCTATTGAATCTTTTCCATTGAAATTCTGCCTTTTTGTATTTTGTGAGTCCCTCTCTTACCGATAGATATATATCATAACTGCATTGATAATGTCAAGAATGATTTTTTCTACAGTTTTAGTCATACATGAAATATTTTTCTCTCTCTCTCTCTCTCTCTCTCTCTCTCTCTCTCTCTCTCTCTCTCTCTCTCTCTCTCTCCTCCTCTCTCTCTCTCTCTCTCTCTCTTCTCTCTCTCTTCCCCCCCCCCCCCCCCATTCCTTCATTTCGCCTCACAGATCGAGAGGACCAATCAATTCTTTGCACGTGAGTCATCTAAATTCAACTTCCCATACATGATGTTCAAATTATAAGATGCCTGTAATAATTTGCAGAATTACTGATGAATAAATGCTTTTGGATATTCCCAGTAACCAGAGGTTTAGAATAATGTTTAAGGCATGTAAACATGCTTTCCAACTGTCTTGGAAGCAATCTAAATGGCGTAATGTTCACAGTTCAGTCTTGGCCATCATGCACGTGTGAATGCAGTCTCTGGGCTTCCTTGGGAACAGAAACACACAGACTGATGGGCTCCTTAGTGTAAATTGAATCAAATTGAAAAAGACAGTATTTCCACCTCTTTCTAGAAGTAAAAAGTGTCCCTGGCCCTTCACGTCCATTCTGAGCAGAGAAGGCCTGGTCGTGCACTACTTGAGACAAAAGCTGGTCTGGAAAATGTCAGTGGGGTTTTTTTTAGCTGGAAGGCCCGTGTGGATGGTCCATGCCAAGTACCTAGAGATGACGGGAATACAGTATAACAAGATATCAGAAGATTGGTAGAGCAATCGGCAGACCTCCACAGCTAGTGTTTGTATTCTGGGCTGTTGATTGTCTTTTGTCTTTCTGGATAGCCTAGTTTCCCCTTCCTACGCTTTCACAACTGCAGTTTTTTTTATCTGGACGCCTTCGGTTGTTTTAGCTATACACATTAACACATGCACAAGCTCATATACACACAATAAGTTTCAACAGACCAACTATTGCCAAAGTTGGGAGGCTGTGTACATGTACAAGTGTTGGCTTATGATTGCACAGCCACATCTGCAAGGCCTCTAACAGACCCATGGGTTTCAGGCCCTTGTGAATGACGAGCCATCCCCTCTGCAGTTCAGCTCCATGGGGTTGAAACGGCTCGCAGCCCAGGACCAACAAGGGGGACATTCACACAGACAGTCCTCAATGAATGCTCTCTGTTACTAGCGGCCTCTGAGACACACTCGGATGCCTCTCTTGCCGTCCTGAGTGTTGAAGTCTGGCCTTATTATGCTCAAAGAATCTCAGCTGTGCAGGGTCTATGTTTTGGTGCTTACTGGACGTGTGAAATATGCACCTAGTGTAAAACCTCTGGAATGCTCTGAATAGGACCCCATGTCGCATAACTCAGGGAGGACAAAAACATCATTTCGGCCCGTCTCTTTCCACACTATCATCATAGTAGTAGGATGTTTTAGAAGGAGAATGAGGTGAGGTGAGAATGCAATGTCCTTGATTATATGTCATTGGCACAAACATTTAGTCAACCTCAATTTTTTTTATTTTCATTGTGACGGAGCATTGAGCCTGTCAGGTATTTATCCAAATGTGTCTGACACTGCCTTTTAAAAGGGAAAAATACAAGATTCCTCTACTTAAACAGTAAGGGGATCTATGTCTGAGTCTATTAACGCTCTCCCCCTCGGATGACCATGTGATTCTTAGAGGTGAGTCGGGCGCTGGCAAGACGGAGAACACCAAGAAGGTCATCCAGTACCTGGCACACGTGGCCTCCTCACACAAAGGGAGGAAGGAGCACAACGTTCCTGTGAGTATGGCATCCTCTTACAATGTTCTCATATCACATGAATGATATTCCCAGATTAGAAAATGGAGAGCATCGTTCCCCGGAATTTGTTTAGAAATTAGATTAGCAACCTCTACCTGAAATAAAACTATGAGTCGTCTAGACTTCATTGAGCTTCCATTGTTAATGCTCATATTGAGATGGGAGGCATGTTTTACGAAGCAAGCTTGAATTTATATTACGTAAATAAATTCCTTGAGCTAGCACCTCAGATGATTTGTGATTAAAGGCTGCTACCCTAGCCAGGACCTAGGCACATCCTAATCTAGTGATGTTTATGATTGAAAAGGGATTAAGCCTAAGTGTGCCTCATTAGTTGAACATTGGCATTGGGGTAACGGTTATTATCAATGGGTAATTCGGCTGGGATCGAAACTCTTAGAGATGTAGTTTGGTTGTCGTTTAATTAAATTATGGCTGTTGAATGTTTTGATAAAATAATGTGTGGCAATGCCGAAATTATGCAGTGACATTTGTTTATTTGTATTGAACAGCCAGAGTCCCCTAAACCAGTGAAACCACAGGCAAGTCTTTACACTTTATTTTATACCCATTCATGTGTATGTTAGACTAACTGTCCCCTCACACAAAGTGGATTTCCCTAATGCTGTAACCTAGAGTGTACTTTATTTTGACATGATTCCATTAGTAAGGTAGTGAATGGTGACCATAAACAGCGCTGACAACATCTCATTTAGTATTACCTTTATCTGTTCCTCTCTCCGTTAGGAACAAAATCCAGTTGTAAGTAAATTTAAGGACTAGGCATGGGCATTTCATAGCAGACGTTTTAGGATATTTGTATTCGGTTTTTTACCATTTAAGACAAATTATTCATACTGTAAATATGCATGTGATATTGTGACTCATTTATCATGAAGCATTATCATTTCAAGCACATTTACTCCCATTCCTATCTCTTGAAGATGCAAAATAATTTGGAATTTTATGATGAGTCAAATCAAAGGTAGTTGTAGGTTGTTGAAGTATAAAAGTCTGTCAAACAGAAAAGTTTAGCTGCAAACCATTTATCTTACATTTTCACTTATGAATACCTTAGCCCTGCTAAAGTAGACATAGTTGGAAGTGTGCTGGAGACAGTGATAAAGATCATTGAAATCACTTGTCATTCTTTTTCAGTATCATCTTCATCTTCTTTTTTTACAGCATGTCCTGTAATTATTTTAGCTATTTTTTTGTTAAATTCATTTTACACTGTATGCATTTTGTAATGTTTTTCCAGTGCCCATGACATTAACGCAATGTATTTATTTCCATGATAACTTCTTAATCTACACATTGGATACAGAGTGGACCCCTGTTTTACGTGAGTACCGGTAGTATGTAGTTCCTGCACCTCTCACTACTTTTCTGTTGCTAAAATATCTAAAACCTAAGGGGTACTTACTCCACTGTGTCAGATTTATTGTGTTGTTATTGTTATTTCGAGGTTCACTCTGTCAACCCTGTCAGTTTTGACAAAATTGTGGTTATCCCGCCTCTTTAGTGTTTCACATTTTGTTGCAATCTAAGGAATTGTATTCGCATGGTACTCAATGCTTTGACAACTTTGTGCTACAAATGAGTGCTCCACCTTAGTAGGCCGCAAGTCATAACTCAATGATCCACCATACCAGCGCCCATCACGGGTTCCACTCCGCTGAGTGCACAACCCCTGGCCCCTCTCATCTCACCTGCATCCAAGGTGCCCTCTCCAGGCTTGGCTGGAGCAAGGTTACTTAGAGGTAGCTCATCCGACCAGCCGTGTTGGATCATCCTACCATCCTTAGTATGGCCCCAATCTGTTGCTTTGAGGGCCGGCAGGACCAGAGCCAAACCCTCTGCATTTGCGTGGGAGGCGTGCGTGCAAGGCTGTCTTCATCAATAAGTATTTTTGAGGGGAATCATCTATGATTTTAATGTAATCCTGACATGGATTGTATGCATTGGTAAACCGAGCTGCTGGCGTTTGTATCACGTAGCGCCGACATATTGGTCACTATTTAGCATGTTCATTGGTGGACGAGTGTGCTAACCACGGAATGAAACTGTAGTTTCAAAAAGGTGAAGCCTCATCTCACGCAACTTGTGCTTTGCTCTGCATTGCGTATTGGCTCTTCCTGCTCCCTAGTCAAGATGGGTTTTCAACCTGCACTTTGGTCCCATGGTCCGAACACAAATCTGCATGGGCTGTCTTTCCGGGGGAGAGTTATTTGTCTCCTGTGGCTGGACAGAACACTTCAAAATTCTCTGCTGGTTCTAGTGGCGGTGGTGGGTATGGAGGTTAAGAGGTCACACAGCAGATGTCGAACAGTCAAAAGACGTTCCCCTACTTAGTCCTGCCAGTCGTTTGGATGATTTAATAGTATGGTTTGGACTGATCCCTTTTGGTTCATTACCGATGCACTACTGCACGGGCCGCTAAATAACCTGCACTCTGCTCGGAGACCTGGCTGTTTCCACAACCTGTACAAGTTGTGATTAAAGATAATAATGTTATGCGTGAACCCTCATAACCTGAAATGGGTTCAGCGGGGCTGGGAGCCTCCACGTTCCTCCGTTGTTTTCACAGCTCAACACCGATTAGGTATCTGAAGTGTGTCTGGAGGCTGAAGTGTGTCCAGACACACTCGCACTGCAAGAATGTGGGTCACCTTCTAATATCTCTAGATTGGCCCCCCTCCCGCTGTGCTGCCTGCCAGTCTTTTTTTTTTATCCTCTTGGCCCTTGGCTACCATTGAACTGAATGGGTATTACTTGCCCAAAGCCAACGATAACGTCCAAGCTGCAATGCATGCATGTTTGGGGATGAGTTGCTGGTCTTGTATGGACCCCGCTCCATGCTGCTGGGTTGGGATTAATTAGTTCAGTCCGGCTTCATTCCAACTGCTTCAAAACTCGGTTAAAGGCAGCTCGTCCACCTCGCCTGCCAAGCATCACAGTGCACGTCTCCAGTCCCCAGTCCAGGGATGCTCTCCAACTCAACCCACAGCTTCCTCCAGTGGAATGCGGCCTGCTCAAACTAAACAAGAACGCAGCTCTTTTCTTTATTTCTTCCTAGTCCTAAAGGGGAACATATTTTCCTTGGCCCGAAGAGTTGACGAGGTTGCACAAGAGTTGTTTTTTGCTCATCAGCCGTCCTGGATTCCCTGGTCAATACCATCAACACAAAAGGTGGTTGGAGCCGACACCTAATGGGCCAACCCTTCCCAACGTAGGCTAATGAAGGTTTATTTTTTATTGACATGGTTTTTCTTTGCCTCGTGAAGCTGTCTGGTCAGACAATGTGTGTGTGGATAGAGCTCGTTGTCCATTGCCTCTCTCTTAAGGTGTCCTCTGCCTTGAAGGGAGTGTGTCCGGCCCCCTTGCCCTCGTTTATCCCTCAGCAGGCTAGATTGTGGATACGGCCCGGCTGCCTCATTGCCCCTTTAGTCAGTGAATTCATGAATCTCGTGAAGTTCTTGAATTTTACGCATATGTTGGAAACCTGTGAGAAATAAAAACGGCTGCACAAAGTATGAAAGAGACTAGGGAACTATGTTCAGAAGGCCCAGACCAAGGAACAGGTCTGTCTAGTGCTGTGCTTACAGGTTTATAACCTTTTCCTCCACCAAACAGTAGAGTAGTCAAGTATGAGGGAGCGGCATCGGACTGCAGGAGCTGCTGTCTACACCCAATCCATTTTTCTTTTGAGAGAAAACAAACAGAAGCACACATTTTTGACTAGTTTCCTTGCTGTGATTAATTAATAAGGGCACAATTATGCCTGGGTTGCAACTAGTGATGCACACAGTATTTTAGTGAAAGAATCACGGTGTTTTTGTCTCTTTTTAGGGTTTGTTTGAATTAGAGGGATTTTAATCGATTATTCAGTTAAATTATTGATATGGATTCAATAAAAATATAAGGTGTGTATTCAAAATAACACATCGCCACAACAAATAACAAGGAAGAAAGCGGATTGCTGCACATCTTCCTCCTTTATATGGGTCCCACTGACCTTTCTCCCTCATTCAAAAGATATTTTGGAATGGCTAGGAATAACATTTGGTTAAACTGTTATAAGGAACTGCAGGAGTAACTGAGGAACCTGTGCTAACGGCCTTCCACTTACAGATTGAAGTGCATTAGTCTGGCACATTCTCCCCCCTCTCTGTCTCAATGTCAACATCTCCCACGGCGTCGGCTTTGTTAAATGAGCATGCCAGGAGTCTGCCACTAGTTACAGCCACGGCTTACAACCTCTCTGGCCCTGGCTGATATTATTGTACTCATAATAGGATATGAACAGTATCCTGCTGTACCAAACAAAACATTTTCAAAAGGCTAGTATATTTCCTGCATGAAATGGTCATTTATTTTGTTTCTACGTGCCTGATGGATATTTTGTTTTTTGTTTAAGTTTATTGTGGCGATAACGGCCCGTGTGTTGTTTTGAGTCATTGAAAATGGGTGGAAGCATTGCTTTGTGGTAACAGGATTTTATATTCATTTGCAGGGAGAATTGGAGCGTCAACTTTTACAAGGCAAAATCCAATCCTAGAATCCTTTGGGAAATGCCAAGACTGGTTAAAAACGACAACTCGTCACGTTTCGTAAAGTACTAAGAAGGCCTGAATGTATATTTTCATAAAAAAATGTAGGATTGTGTTTTTTTGCCGTCAACCCTTGGGTGTGTCTTCTTGCCAAGGAAAAGAGAAGGGAGGCGATCCAACGGGGTTTGGGGGTGAACCCCTTCAAAAGTGCCGCTCCTGTTGATCTTTAATATCAATAATCTGACACCTGAATGAAATTAAGCCGGTGTGTGTTTGGCTCTTCTTGGAGCGTGCGGAAGCCGTCTATCGGAGCTTACTAGGGATACAGTTGAAGGAAAGGAATTTTATTATCTCCTGTTTTTGCCTTGAAAGCAATTGAGAGCGGTAGTAGCTGTTGGGAACAGAACGTCTCCTGGTCACTAATGAGGCCTTGTGATAGTAAACCCAGAAGAGAGACACACTTCCAAGGCCATGAGGCAGAACCAGATTTAACTCAGCACCACTGAATTTAAAATAGGCTTGCGGAAGGTTTAAATATAGTTTTTTTTGATTGTTTAACTATACGTGAGCACTTTATAGTAGTACTCACTTTTGAGTATATTCCTATGGTGTAAGCTTTTATTTTATTTTTTTTTATTTGTTTTTGTTTTATTTGAGAATCATTAGTATAGTATCAAAAGTAATAGAAACGGGAAATGATGAGGACAACGGGAAATTCTTCCACCCATACTGTAAGACAAGGGAACTGTGGTGGGAAAATGGCTGCTTGTTTCTCAATGGCTTGACTTACGCCCTTCGACCCTCCACTCTGTGTGTCCTCAGGGAAAATTCATTCGAATCAACTTTGACGTAACCGGATACATTGTTGGTGCCAACATCGAAACGTGTATCCTTGCCGAAGTGGTTTATTTGAGACCTTATGCAGTATATCGTTGTCAAAGTAAGGTTAATGGATAAACCCTTGGATAAACCTACTTTATCCAAAGTAGGTTAGATGCTGAAATGTTGAAATGTTGTTTTTACAGGTTGTCTCACTTGAGCCAATTATGTAGACAGATTGATAATATACCGCGGACGGACACGTCGATGAGTCTTTATGCTGTTACTATCCAGTTTGTTTTGGTCTCGAGACGCTGGAGTGGTCTTCCTGAGCAAACCCTGTCACTCTGTCAGACCTACTGGAGAAGTCCCTGGGCCATCCGTCAAGTCAAAAGACGAGCGCACCCTTCCCGTCCTTCTACAGCTCCTGGCCGGGCTGGGGGAGCCACCTTCAAAGTGTGAGTTAGGAAGGGCCTGTGTCTTGTGGGCCCAGAGAAACATGGGATCCGTCACTACAATTCCGCCCTCCGCCGTTTGAAATAGGCCTTACTGAGGCCTTACACCCTGGTCCAATTCCTACCGTGTCCGTGGTCCCTTGATGTGCATGTCGCTCCCGCCTCTATCTCTCCCATATCTCTCTCATCCTTGTCTAACTCTTCATTAATTAAAGCCATATAAAAAGGCAAAAAAATGTCTCACCACACAACATACAATTTTTATATAATACACAGACACGCTGTTCAACATTATACTGAATTTTGTTTCCCTTGTTTCCCGTTTGTATTTTACGATAACATCATCTGGGTACAACTATAATAAATGGTGACAGTTGTGGAGAATAACTCCCACAAAAAAAACCACTCCTTACCTTCACTGACTCTCTTCTTCGGTGTGAGTCTGTTGGAGCCATGTAGCAAGATTGCTACTTCCCTTCTCTGGCATATATATATTAGATACAAGGGGGACAAGCATCTCCGTCTGCAGAGGAGAGGACGAGCGTACTCAGTGCGACATGCGCGGCTTGTAAGTTATCCTAATTTGGCTAACTGTGGTTTTCTCTTGTTGTTGACAGTAATGTTCTGCTCGCAGCGGACCTGCTTCTCTGGATGTTCTTCAAGCAGGCTAATCTCGCTTTCCTAAACCAACGCGGCACCATCTCAATCCCTGCACTGGGCAGTCAGGACAGAGGACACACTTCCAGGAGACCATAGGACGCCATGAACATCATGAGCTGTCTCTCACACGACGGATTAGTGCTTGGTTGGTTGACGTCCGCTGTGCTTGTGTGAGTCTGCGTGCTACCAACGCTCGTCAATTATCACGACCAATTTACGTCCGTGCTGTGAGTGTGTGTTGTCGAGTGTGCCTGCCCTCCGGCCTTTGGGGTTTCTGAACAGTGTCGAGAAGGATCCAAATATAGTCCGTGGTTTGTAATTGGACATGAGACGGTCTGTCTCGGACAGGCCCTAGCCGTCCAGTGGACATGACCACTTTAATCGATGACTTGGGAGAAGAAACCATAAAAGGTTGTGTTTTAGATGTAGAATAGTGACACAGTTGATGTAATGAGCTGGGTGGCTTTGGTTCCGTCAGTCTTCTGTGCTGGTATCATCAATGAAATCGTGCTTTCAGTTATAGTGTTTTTTTTCCTATTTTACCATTGTCCACAACC
The DNA here is from genome assembly GCA_900291075.1 of Melanogrammus aeglefinus. Classification (NCBI taxonomy): domain Eukaryota; kingdom Metazoa; phylum Chordata; class Actinopteri; order Gadiformes; family Gadidae; genus Melanogrammus; species Melanogrammus aeglefinus. The sequence continues at coordinate 82,018 of OLKM01001846.1, read as the reverse complement.
CATCATTCCATCACATTGATATACCAAATACTATCCTTATGCTCTGTGGTTGACAGCAATGTTGAAGATGGTATCTTCAGTGCTGCAGTTTTGGAATACATCATTCTGTTCACAAAAGGAGAGAGACACGCCGACCTGCACGGGCTCTCTATGCCCGAAGAAAAAATCACATGGTAGCTCGAACCACTCACATTCACATGTACACTCCAAACCACACATTTCACGTCAGCCACCGTCAATCCACCCACTGCTCCCATCAGACCCACTATCCCACTCTGGGGAATTAAAAGCAGGCCAAAAGGCTGTCTTCCTCACTTCCTTCTAGCCATGGTGTCCCCATCTGCAGAGCTGAGAGTTGTGTGATGTAATTCCCTCGTCTCTCCCTCTGCACCGCTGTTGAACTGCCACCATTATAATTAGATTGATTCCAGAGATAAGCAGAGCTACTCGTCGGACTCTCCGACTCAACTGCTCCCCATAGTGGCGCTGGCTCTGGCCTGCGCGCGGGTGGTGCGGTGTGAGCCCAGGGAGGGGCTCCAGGCTGCAAGTGGTGTGGAGGAAGCGTTCTTAATGGGGCCACAGCATTAGATCAGATCCACAAGCCACACCGCACTAAACGCTGTGGCGTCACATTCGGAGAAGCGAGCTGTTGTTAACGGGGGTTGGCTCAAGTTAGTAGGCAATTGAATTGAATACTGGTTGTTCTGTGCGGGGGAGGCAGTGGTAGAGGTTAATTATAATGTGGGTGGTGGGATATTTGGGCGAACGCAGGGTATGGTAGGCTGAGTGTAGATATTGTGACGTGTGGTTTTTATGAGTATTTGGATTTCATGTTTAGTGTGTCCATATTATGGTTAGCCCGCACCAGACATTCAATGGAGACCAGGAAGTTACACTGTGACATGGACGTCTGCTTGGGCTTCAATTTGTGCCGCCACTGGGTAAGTGTTGCCTTAAGTCAATAGTTGAAGTTTTGGATAAGAAGTTCCTTTATTTCTAAATTTCTAACTGTAAGTTCCAACTGGTGTTTGTGCTCTTATCAAAGTCAGACATAGCAAATGGGTTCTGTTTGGGGTATTGTTAATTACTTTTTATTAAGTCTCTAAAAAGAAAAATCAATAGGTTTCTAGATCGTTACCACAAACTGATAAATAAAATAATAAAAGTCCCTTCAACCAATCAGACCAACGATCGCAACAATCGCTTCCCTGGGTCTTTCAATTTTGTGTTAGAGAGTCCAGCCAACCTTTTACGTGCGTTGCCAGGATGTTGGGGTGATTGACTCCAGTCCAAAAAGAATTCTCGGTATGAGGCAAAACAGAAAGTCAATTGTATTCCTGTGCCCAGATACCACTTTGCTCCGCGCCCTCGCAGAGAATTTGAAACTGATTCAAAATGGCGAGGCATCGCAAAACGGTCTGACGGTACCCTCCGTCTGTACAAAGACTCTTAAAAACAACCTAAAATAATTGATTGCCTTAGCGCGTACGTAAAATATCTAATAAACGCAATTCATTATTAAATCGCATTCGTTTGCTGCGATAACCCAAAACGTTATCCTATGCTAACTTAGGGTGCAGGACGTTCAATTTTATCAATAACGTTTGAAGTTCATAAAGGCTAACATATCGTTTCTGAGTTAAAATAATTTTGGGCAGGGTGTTTTTGAGACACCATATATCAATTAAACTTTGCGCGGTAAAACGGTCGCCCGACCGTCCTCTTTCTGTGCCCAATATCCCTGCTGGCGCTTCTGGTTTTCCTTTGATAGGCGCGTTCGAAGAGGCCAGGGCGGAGCACTAGAACCTCTCTTCAGCGAATCTTATAATAAAGTGTAAGCCTACCCATGCACCACTGCATATGCCGCTTGTCTCTGTGTGTGTGCGTGTTCGTGTGCGGTTTGTTGAACGAGAATGTCAGGGAGAAAGAGTGCTATGAGGAGATGAATGAACGGAATGATATTTATACTTAAAAAAATAGCGGATTCCAATTTGTGGCACTCAGTGTTGATTCTGGTGGGGCGCTGCGGTATACATACAGTGTGTGTATATACATACACACACTGTATGTATAACCCATTGTTATCTCATTGGAAAGATAGTGATGTCCGCTTTGAGGGTCTAATCCTGATATTTTAAGAACAAGAAACTTGAGGTTTAGTGA
>OLKM01001846.1:54944-79830 GCA_900291075.1 Melanogrammus aeglefinus | reverse complement strand
TGTAATATGAGCATGTGATATGTGACTCTTTATCAGAAGCATTATCATTTCAAGCACATTTACTCCCATTCCTATCTCTTTGAAGATGCAAAATAATTTGTGAAATTTTAAATAGATGAAGTCAAATTTCAAAGGTAGTTTGTAATGGTTGTTGAAGTATAAAAGTCTGTCAAACCTGAAAAGTTTAGCTGCAAGACCATTATCTTTACATTTTCAACTTAGATGGAATACCTTAGCATTGCTAAAGTAGACAATAGTTGGAGTGTGCTGGAGACAGTGATAAGATCATTGAAATCACTTGTCATTCTTTTTCAGTATCTCTTCATCTTCCTTTTTCATACAGCATATTGTCTCTGTAATTCTTTTAGCTATTTTTTTGTGTGAAATTCATTTTACACTGTATGCATTTTGTAAATGTTTTTTTCCCAGTGCTCCATGAACAATTAACGCACTGTATTTTATTTCCATGATAACTTCTTAATCTACACATTGGATACACAGAGTTGGAACCCCTGTTTTACCGGTGAGTACCGGTAGTACATGTAGTTCCTGCACCTCTCACTACTATTCTGTGCTAAAATATCTAAAACACTAAGGGGGTACTTTACTCCACGTGTGTCAGATTTCATTGTGTTGTTATTGTTATTTATCGCGAGGTCACACTCTGTCAACCCTGTCAGTTTTGACAAAAATTGTGGTTATCCCGCCTCTTTAGTGTTTCACATTTTGTTGCAATCTAAGGAATTGTATTCGCATGGTACTCAATGCTTTGACAACTTGTGCTACAGCTACAAATGAGTGCTCCACCTTAGTAGGCCGCAAGTCATAACTCAATGATCCACCATACCAGCGCCCATCACGGGTTCCACTCCGCTGAGTGCACAACCCCTGGCCCCTCTCATCTCACCTGCATCCAAGGTGCCCTCTCCAGGCTTGGCTGGAGCAAGGTTACTTAGAGGTAGCTCATCCGACCAGCCATGTTGGATCATCCTACCATCCTTAGTATGGCCCCAATCTGTTGCTTTGAGGGCCGGCAGGACCAGAGCCAAACCCTCTGCATTTGCGTGGGAGGCGTGCGTGCAAGGCTGTCTTCATCAATAAGTATTTTTGAGGGGAATCATCTATGATTGTAATGTAATCCTGACATGGATTGTATGCGTTGGTAAACCGAGCTGCTGGCGTTTGTATCACGTAGCGCCGACATATTGGTCACTATTTAGCATGTTCATTGGTGGACGAGTGTGCTAACCACGGAATGAAACTGTAGTTTCAAAAGGGTGAAGCCTCATCTCACGCAACTTGTGCTTTGCTCTGCATTGCGTATTGGCTCTTCCTGCTCCCTAGTCAAGATGGGTTTTTCAACCTGCACTTTGGTCCCATGGTCCCGAACACAAATCTGCATGGGCTGTCTTTCCGGCGGAGGAGATTTATTTGTCCTCCTGTGGCTGGACAGAACACTTCAAAAATTCTCTGCTGGTTCTAGTGGCCGTGGTGGGTATGGAAGTGTTAAGAGGTCACACAGCAGGATGTCGAACAGTCAAAGGACGTTCCCTACTTAGTCCTGCTCAGTCGTTTGGATGATTTAATAGTAATGGTTTGGACTGATCCTTTTGGTTTCTTATTACCGATGCACTACTGCACGAGCCGCTAAATAACCTGCACTCTGCTCGGAGACCTGGCTGTTTCCACAACCTGTACAAGTTGTGATTAAAGATAATAATGTTATGCGTGAACCCTCATAACCTGAAATGGGTTCAGCGGGGCTGGGAGCCTCCACGTTCCTCCGTTGTTTTCACAGCTCAACACCGATTAGGTATCTGAAGTGTGTCTGGAGGCTGAAGTGTGTCCAGACACACTCGCACTGCAAGAATGTGGGTCACCTTCTAATATCTCTAGATTGGCCCCCCTCTCGCTGCTGCTGTGCTGCCTGCCAGTCTTTTTTTTTTTATCCTCTTGGCCCTTGGGCTACCATTGAACTGAATGGGTATTACTTGCCCCAAAGCCAACTGATAAACGTCCAAGGCTGCCAATGCATGCATGTTTGGGAGATGAGTTGCTGTTGGCCTTGTATGGACCCCGCTCCCATGCTGCTGGTTTGGGTGATTAATTAGTTCAGTCCGCGCTTTCATTCCAACTGCTTCAAAACTCGGTTAAAGGCAGCTCGTCCACCTCGCCGGCCAAGCATCACAGTGCACGTCTCCAGTCCACAGTCCAGGGATGCTCTCCAACTCAACCCACAGCTTCCTCCAGTGGAATGCGGCCTCCTCAAACTAAACAAGAACGCAGCTCTTTTCTTTATTTCTTCCTAGTCCTAAAGGGGAACATATTTTCCTTGGCCCGAAGAGTTGACGAGGTTGCACAAGAGTTGTTTTTTGCTCATCAGCCGTTCTGGATTCCCTGGTCAATGCCATCAACACAAAAGGTGGTTGGAGCCGACACCTAATGGGCAACCCTTCCCAACGTAGGCTAATGAAGGTTTATTTTTTATTGACATGGTTTTTCTTTGCCTCGTGAAGCTGTCTGGTCAGACAATGTGTGTGTGGATAGAGCTCGTTGTCCATTGCCTCTCTCTTAAGGTGTCCTCTGCCTTGAAGGGAGTGTGTCCGGCCCCCTTGCCCTCGTTTATCCCTCAGCAGGCTAGATTGTGGATACGGCCCGGCTGCCTCATTGCCCCTTTAGTCAGTGAATTCATGAATCTCGTGAAGTTCTTGAATTTTACGCATATGTTGGAAACCTGTGAGAAATAAAAACGGCTGCACAAAGTATGAAAGAGACTAGGGAACTATGTTCAGAAGGCCCAGACCAAGGAACAGGTCTGTCTAGTGCTGTGCTTACAGGTTTATAACCTTTTCCTCCACCAAACAGTAGAGTAGTCTGGTACGAGGGAGCGGCATCGGACTGCAGGAGCTGCTGTCTACACCCAATCCATTTTTCTTTGCAGAAAACAAACAGAAGCACATTTTTGACTAGTTTCCTTGCTGTGATTAATTAATAAGGCACAATTATGCCTGGGTTGCAACTAGTGATGCACAGTATTTTAGTGAAAGAATCACGTGTTTTTGTCTCTTTTAGGGTTTGTTTGAATTAGAGGGATTTAATCGATTATTCAGTTAAATTATTGATATGGATTCAATAAAAATATAAGGTGTGTATTCAAAATAACACATGCCACAAATAACAAGGAGAAAGCGGATGCTGCACATCTTCCTCCTTTATGGGTCCCACTGACCTTTCTCCCTCATTCAAAAGATATTTTGGAATGGCTAGGAATAACATTTGATTAAACTGTTATAAGGAACTGCAGGAGTAACTGAGGAACCTGTGCTAACGGCCTTCCACTTACAGATTGAAGTGCATTAGTCTGGCACATTCTCCCCCCTCTCTGTCTCAATGTCAACATCTCCCACGGCGTCGGCTTTGTTAAATGAGCATGCCAGGAGTCTGCCACTAGTTACAGCCACGGCTTACAACCTCTCTGGCCCTGGCTGATATTATTGTACTCATAATAGGATATGAACAGTATCCTGCTGTACCAAACAAAACATTTTCAAAAGGCTAGTATATTTCCTGCATGAAATGGTCATTTATTTTGTTTCTACGTGCCTGATGGATATTTTGTTTTTTGTTTAAGTTTATTGTGGCGATAACGGCCCGTGTGTTGTTTTGAGTCATTGAAAATGGGTGGAAGCATTGCTTTGTGGTAACAGGATTTTATATTCATTTGCAGGGAGAATTGGAGCGTCAACTTTTACAAGCAAATCCAATCCTAGAATCCTTTGGGAATGCCAAGACTGTTAAAAACGACAACTCGTCACGTTTCGTAAGTACTAAGAGGCTGAATGTATATTTCATAAAAAATGTAGGATTGTGTTTTTTGCCGTCAACCTTGGGGTGTCTTCTGCCAAGGAAAAGAGAAGGGAGGGATCCAACGGGGTTTGGGGGTGAACCCCTTCAAAGTGCCGCTCCTGTTGATCTTAATATCAAATAATCTGACACCTGAATGAAATTAAGCCGTGTGTGTTTGGCTTCTTGGAGCGTGGCGGAAGCCGTCTATCGGAGCTTACTAGGGATACAGTTGAAGGAAAGGAATTTTATTATCCTGTTTTGCCTGTAAGCAATTGAGAGCGGTAGGCTGGTGGGACAGAGACGTCTCCTGGTCACTAATGAGGCCTTTATATGAGAGTAAACCCAGAAGAGAGACACTTCCAAAGGCCATGAGGCAGAACCAGATTAACTCAGCACACTGAATTAAAATAGGCTTGCGGAAGGTTTAAATATAGTTTTTGATTGTTTAACTATACGTGAGCACTTATAGTAGTACTCACTTTTGAGTATATTCCTATGTGTAAGCTTTTATTTTATTTTTTTATTGTTTTTGTTTTTTGAGAATCATTAGTATAGTATCAAAAGTAATAGAAACGGGAAATGATGAGGACAACGGGAAATTCTTCCACCCATACTGTAAGACAAGGGAACTGTGGTGGGAAAATGGCTGCTTGTTTCTCAATGGCTTGACTCACGCCCTTCGACCCTCCACTCTGTGTGTCCTCAGGGAAAATTCATTCGAATCAACTTTGACGTAACCGGATACATTGTTGGTGCCAACATCGAAACGTGTATCCTTGCCGAAGTGGTTTATTTGAGACCTTATGCAGTACATCGTTGTCAAAGTAAGGTTAATGGATAAACCCTTGGATAAACCTACTTTATTCAAAGTAGGTTAGATGCTGAAATGTTGAAATGTTGTTTTTACAGGTTGTCTCACTTGAGCCAATTATGTAGACAGATTGATAATATACCGCGGACGGACACGTCGATGAGTCTTTATGCTGTTACTATCCAGTTTGTTTTGGTCTCGAGACGCTGGAGTGGTCTTCCTGAGCAAACACCCTGTCAGACCTACTGGAGAAGTCCCGGGCCATCCGTCAAGCCAAAGACGAGCGCACCTTCCACGTCTTCTACCAGCTCCTGGCCGGGGCTGGGGAGCACCTCAAGTGTGAGTAGGAGGGCCTGTGTCTTGGGCCCAGAGAACATGGATCCGTCACTACATCCCCTCCGCCGTTGAAATAGGCCTTACTGAGCCTTACACCCTGGTCCAATTCCTACCCGTGGTCCTTGATTGCATGTCCTCCCCCTCTCTCTCCCATACCTTCCTGTCTAACTCTTCATGAATAAAGCATAAAAATGCAAAAAAATATCAACCAAAACATACATTTTATATAATACACAGACACGCTGTCAACATTATAATTTGTTCCCTTTTGTTTCAGTTTTTTACGATAACCTCTTGCAACTATAATAATATGGTGACAGTTGTGGATAATAACTCCACAAAAAAAACACTCCTTACCTCACTGACTCTCTTCTTCGGTGTGAGTCTGTTGGAGCCATGTAGAGCTGCTACTTCCCTTCTCTGGCATATATATATTAGATACAAGGGGGACAGCATCGTCCCCCTGCAGAGAAGAGGAGCTACATCACAGCGGCTTGTTTTCCCTAATTTGGCTAACTGTGGTTTTCTTGTTGTTGACGTAATGTTCTGCTCGCAGCGGACCTGCTTCTGGATGGCTTCAGCAGCTACCGCTTCCTATCCAACGGCAACCTCACCATCCCTGGGCAGCAGGACAAGGACAACTTCCAGGAGACCATGGACGCCATGAACATCATGAGCTTCTCCCACGAGGAGATACTGTGTACGTCCGCCTCCAACCCTCATTATCACGACCATTACCCCGGCTGCCCTCCGCCTTGTTCTGAACACAGAGGATCCAAATAGTCCTGTGGTTTGTAATGGACATGACGGCTGTCTCGACAGCCTAGCCCCAGTGACATGACCACTTTAATCATGAACTTGAAAGAACCCATAAAGGTTGTGTTTAAATATAACACAGTGATGAATAGTGCCTGGTTCCTCAGTTCTGCTGATATCAATGAAATGCTTTCAGTTATGTTTTTTTTTTTACCATTGTCCACACCCCATCATTCATCATTGATACCAATACTATCCTTATGCTCTGTGTTGACAGCAATGTTGAAAGTGGTATCTTCAGTGCTGCAGTTTGGAAACATCATCTTCAAAAAGGAGAGGAACAGCGACCAGGCTTCTATGCCCGAGAACACAGGTAGCCGAAAACTCACTCACTCACTCAACCACACATTCACCCACTCAACCACCCACTCACCCACTCACCCACTCTGGGGGATTAAACAGGCCAAAGGCTGTCTCCTCACTTCCTTCTACCATGGTGTCCCATCTGCAGAGCTGAGAGTTGTGTGATGTATTCCCTCGTCTCTCCCTCTGCACCGCTGTTGAACTGCACCATTATAATTTAGATTGATTCCAGAGATAAGCAGAGCATGTCCTCTCAACTGCTCCCCATGTGGCGCTGCTCTGGCCTCCGCGGGTGGTGGGCCAGGAGGGGCTCCAGTGCTGCAGGTGTTGAGAAGCTGTTCTTGGGGCCACAGGCTTAGATCAGATCACAGCACCCGCACTAAACGCTGCTCACACAACAGCTGTTTACGGTTGGCTCAAGTTAGTAGCATTGATGAAACTGGTGTTTGTGTGGGGAGGCAGTGAAGTAATTATAATGGGGGATATTGGCGAACAGGATGCAGCTAGTTAGATATTGTGCGGTTTTAGAGTATTGATTTCAATGTTAGTTCCATATTATGTTAGCCAGACATTCATGGAGCGAAATACACTGTGACCATGGACGTCTGCTTGGGCTTCATTTTGCACTGGTAGTTTGCCTTTAATCAAGTTGAATTTGATGAAGTTTTATTTCTAAATTTCTAACTGTATTCCAGTGTTTCCCACAAACAGAAAGTCAATGTTCTTGTATTTAACTTTTTTGGTAAAAGAAAATCAATAGTTCAATGTTACACTATAAATAAAATAATAAAAGTCCTTCAACCAATCAGACCAACGATCGCAACAATCGCTTCCCTGTCTTCATTGTGTTAAACCAGCCAATAGCGCGCCAGGGGGGAAAAACAGCTGGGTGATTGGCTCCAGTAAAAGCGGATCGGAAACAGAAAGCAAATGTATTGCTCTCCAGACCCTGCTGCAGAGTGAATTCAAATCGCCGCAGAACGGGCTGACAGTAACCCAGTCTTAACACCGTAGCCTATCAACTATAACCGCAATTCATATTAATCGCATCGTTTGCTGCGATACCAACGTTAACTATGCTGACTTAGGGTGCAGGATGTTCAATATCGAATAACGTTGAGTTCATAAAGGCTAACATTATCGTTTCTGAGTTAACAATAATTTTGGGCAGGTGTTTTTGAGCACAGTATATCATATTAAAGTTTGGTAAAACGGTCGCCGACCGTCCTCTCTGTGCCAAATATCCCTGCTGCTTCTGGTTTTCCTTTGATAGGCGCGTTGAGAGGAGGAGCGGGCGAATCAGCTGTTTATAAGTGTAGCCTACCCATGCACCACTGGCATGAATGCGCGCTTGTCTCTGTTTGTGTGCGTGTTCGTGTGCGTATGCGTTTGTGAACGAGAATGTCAGGGAGAAAGAGTGCTATGTGGAGATGAATGAACGGAACGATATTTATGCTTAAAAATCAGAAAAAAGAAAAAGAAAAAAAGAAGCAGATTCAATTTGTGGCACTCAGTGTTGATTCTGTGGCGCTGCGGTATACATACAGTGTGTGTATATACATACACACACTGTATGTATACCCATTGTTATCTCATTGGAAGATAGTGATGTCGCTTTGAGGGTCTAATCCTGATTATTTTAGAACAAGAAACTTTGAGTTTAGTGATACCATACGGCGCTGACTGCCATCTTTGACCTGGTTTCAGTTATAGCCTCAATGGTGAATTTTGTCAAGCATTCCTCTCTGCCTTCGGTTTCATATTACATTTTAACTGGCATTAAAAATGTATTGAAATGTCAGACCCGCTAGAGTGATGTTCCCAGATGTGGTGAGCTAGACCATGGCAGCAGACCCCATGACTTAACTCTGTTAGTCTCTGTGGTCCACTTGGCTGAGCTCTTTGGGATCTGTCCAGAGTAAAAGGCCATTTCTTCACTTCAAAATGCTATTGCGAAATGTACAATCACACAACGCATGAATGCACAGCTTAGAATCAATAATGGCAATGGAATCAACACAACCGTATCCAATCCCATATATAGTTATTAACCTTTTATCTTCCTCTTGCAGCGGCCCAGAAGCTGTGTCACCTGCTGGGGTTGAACGTGATGGAGTTCACCAGGGCCATTCTCTCCCCCAGGATCAAAGTGGGAAGGGACTATGTTCAGAAGGCCCAGACCAAGGAACAGGTCTGTCTAGTGCTGTGCTTACAGGTTTATAACCTTTTCCTCCACCAAAGAAAAGAGTAGTCTGGTACGAGGGAGCGGCGTCGGACTACAGGAGCTGCTGTCTACACCCAATCCATTTTTCTTTGCAGAAAACAAACAGAAGCACATTTTTGACTAGTTTCCTTGCTGTGATTAATTAATAAGGCACAATTATGCCTGGGTTGCAACTAGGGATGCAACGAATTTTCGGTGGCCGAAAATTTGGTGCATCCCTTGTTGCCCTGTCCCTAAGTGCCTTACAGGATAGAGCAGACGAAAACAAACCAAGCTAAAGATGTATCTGTGTCTCCGTCCTCCAGGCAGACTTTGCGCTGGAGGCCCTGGCGAAGGCCACCTATGAGCGGCTGTTCCGCTGGCTGGTGCACCGCATCAACAAGGCCCTTGACCGGACCAAGAGACAGGGCGCCTCCTTCATCGGCATCCTGGACATCGCCGGCTTCGAGATCTTCCAGGTGCCCGACCCAAAGTCGTCTCTATTAGTCGTCGTGTCTCGTTTGTGTGTGGAATTGGACTAGGGGGCGGACAAATAGTCACAACAAGCCTGTTTTGTTCCAGAGATTAAAATAAGTGGTGGAGATGGTTCCATGAATGTTCCTGTGGGGGACTGAAGTATTTTCTTTTGAGGATATGTTTGGGGTAATCGCAACATTTTCCACATATCTTTCTCTGGAGTTCTCCTCTTGTTTATTCACGTCAAACACTCTCCGGACCTGCTTCTAGTCTGTTTGTTCACGGACGACGTTTTGTGTTGGCTGCATATTGAGTGTGAAGTGTGTCTCCACGTTGACCCATTGAACATCTTCCCGCTTTATATTCCTTTCCAGACAAGCTTTGGCCCCTGTTCCCTGACCATTTATCATCGCTTTGGGTGGAATTGGCTGTTTAGCAGCACTTTTCCCCAGCGGATCCTAAAAGCATTGAAAGAGTGGTTATAGCGTATTTTTTTATTGAAATCTCTCCCTGTACCATAACAGATTGACTAGAATCCATGGTTTATTTATACAAGTAGACCTTTGTGTGTTTCATGTGGGTCTGCATTGGTGAATTTATGCAAGTAATAATGCATGAATTGGCTTAACATAAAGGAAACGATAAAAAAATATCAGAAGCTCCATGTACTTCCAGAGAGCAGTGAATTGATGAATGGCAATTGATGTACTCCATAGGTGTTGAGCTTTAGACGGGGCAAATAAGAAGTAAGCACTGTGGCTATGAAGACAAGTAGTCAGTGCTGGACAGATGCTCTGCCACCATTTACATATAAATTAACTAGAATTACTAAAGCCACATAGTTTAAGGCGTAAAGAAATGTGGAATGGCTTAAATCAAGTGAAAATATTTGAACAGAGTTCTAAAGTCTAAATGGAGTAAAGAATGTAAATATGCACACCATTTAAAATGTAAAATGGTTGGAAAAAAAGTGTAATAGTTAAAAAAAAAACCTAAAGTGATAAAATTTGAATACATTTGAGATAAAATACAGAAGAGCCGTTTTGATTAAATGTGTAAGCTTCTATCGGAAGTACACCGGATATGTTGGAAGCCTCTAGCCATATACAAACGCAGAGCAAAGAGCAAACGCTTGATATAACAATATTTACAATCACTAATTTAAGCTTCATTGAAACAAGAAATACCGTAACCGTTTAAGCCATTACTATTGTGTTTCTAGGTTAAATAATGACATTTAACTGCAATGTCCAAAATGGTTCACTTTTGATGGCCACCCGCTCTAGCCTCAACAAAAGTCAATCGAAAATATACGAAGCAGGTATGAAGATAAACGGATTCTGAATTTTTTTATTATTATTATTATTATTTTTTAAGCTCACTAAATTATGAGGCTTTTACAGTTTCATATGACATATCGTTTGTGTAGAAAGCATGACGTGAAAAATATAATTTTTAAGCATTGCTGTTGGTTCCAACACACAAACGCCTGATATATAATAATCATTTTTCCAATCGATTAATCGTTTTTGCGCCAGTGAAACAAGAAATACCGTAAGCGTTTAAGCTTAGCATTGTGGTTTCTAGGTTAAATATTGACATTGTTAGGCTCGGCGACGGCCGAAATGGTTGGCTTTTGTGATATCCACAAGTGTGGCTGTCACAAAAGCTGTGTCAGAGAACATTGACTTTCATTGTAAAAATGATATTGAAAAAAGTAGATTATCTTAAAAGGTTGAATGGAAGAGGGAGGTTCCAAGCTAATGTGAACATTTTGAAAGTGGAATGGAGTCCCTAGGTGAATAATTGTGGAAGAAGTAGGATACCAAAATCTGTAGAGAATATCAAGAAAGAATGAATAAAGCTTAAGAAGAACAATAGTTCAGCGCTGCATGCAGCACTCGCCCAATTTCAGAAATGATACAACCACAAATATTCACAATATAAATTACATCAGTATAATAACCACCCCTTCGTCTCCTCCTCCTCCCCCAGCTGAACTCTTTCGAGCAGCTGTGTATCAACTACACCAACGAGAAGCTGCAGCAGCTCTTCAACCACACCATGTTCGTCCTGGAGCAGGAGGAGTACCAGCGGGAGGGCATCGAGTGGAGCTTCATCGACTTCGGCCTGGACCTGCAGCCCTGCATCGACCTCATCGAGAGGCCGGTGAGTGTGGTGCCCTGGCTAAGGGACCTGCTTTTTACACCTAGCCATAGAGGTAGGGTAGAGAGAAAGAGATTCGATATGGTGTCCCTGTTTTATTCAGAAAACTATGACGCAACTCCCGTCCAGGTTTTCTGACCGATGACCACTTAGTTTGCTCCTTCTTGTTGAAGATTGTCTTCTTCAGGGTTTTGTTTGTAATGGAATATGATTATTTATTATGTGAAAGCATAAGAGCTTTAACATTTATGAGTCAAGCTTGGAGATCAGGTAAGCTCTAACCCTGTGTATATCTATATATATATAGATATATATATTCCCAGCATGCCAACAGATACTCTGCGTAACCTGTTTCTAAAGGATCCCTAACCACTGTTCTTCTCCGGTGTGGACCCAGGCTAACCCCCCGGGGGTGCTGGCCCTGCTGGACGAGGAGTGCTGGTTCCCCAAGGCCACGGACAAGAGCTTCGTGGACAAGCTGACCCAGGAGCAGGGCACACACACCAAGTTCCAGAAGCCGCGCCAGCTCAAAGACAAGGCCGACTTCTGCATTATCCACTATGCCGGCAAGGTACGCTGCTGTTGTTGTTGTTGTCATTGTCGGTTGATATGCATGGTAGGTAGAATATGTTGTACCCTTCAAAGAAGGAACATAAGTAGCAGGACGAAGGGCTGAGCAGTGTCTTCTCTTGTTTTTATTTGTTATTTACTTCACAGCAACATTATGGTCTGCTTTAATGTGGATTGACTTTTGTTAAAACGATTTTCGGATGAAAATTGCATTACTTGTGCTCCAGGTTTGGGGCTTTTGTGCTTGGATTTCAAACTCCCCTTCTCAACAAAATGCAGCAGTGAAATTATTATGTAACACTGTGTCCTCTGCTTTGTGCACAGGCATGTATAAATAGCCAGATGTTACCTAAATGACCTCCAGGAGTTGGCGTATATATCAGATTATTGTTTTTGATAGGTCTCTAGACATAGATAAATGATTGATGTTTTAAGTCGATATCACGTTCTAAATCTTTGCACTGCATTCTAGGCCATATTGTCTGTCTTCATCTCTGATTTGATCCCTTCAGTGCATTTCCTGTCATCAATCAATTCCCAGAGCTCTCTCTGCTCCGGAAAACTACATCCTTGACATCAGAGAATACAATGACGCTAACCACTATGAGTTACAGACAATACCACTTCAAAGAGCTATTCATCCACTGTGGCCTTACCTTCAGGTGGACTACAAGGCAGACGAATGGCTGATGAAGAACATGGACCCTCTGAACGACAACGTTGCCACGCTCCTGCACCAATCAACTGACAAGTTTGTGACGGAACTGTGGAAGGACGGTAAGCCCGGGCCAATCCTCGCATCCAGCACCGACCCATACTGAGTCGGAACGGTCTTGACACATGAGACGGCTAGTGTTCCCTGTGTGTTTTTGTCTGCTTGACGTTCCAGAGTCCCCGACCCAAGCCTATTAGCACCGTTGTGCTTATGGGAGACAGGCTTTCATAAAGTGATGGTGAAGGAGAGCGCTGAATGCTCCTTTTAAAGTTCTCTCTCTCTCTCTCTCTGTCCCTCTCTCCGTTTCTGTGTTGTAGAGATTCAGACCTTTCAAAGGGCCTCTTTCTATGACAATGTCACTAGTCTGGATGAGTCCGAAGGTGAATGTTTGGGCCATGCTGCACACAGACCTGGGCAAAGGAACCATGCAGATTTATTCAGAATAACACAGATGTCCGAATCGACAAAACATGTACATGCACAATGTATAACACACACACTTCATAAGCTGTACGTATCACCCTCTCAACCAATTGATTTACCCTTCACACTAGACACACACGGATGCAGCTCGTATGCTGTCATTAATGTAACCCATTGACGGGTCAGCAGGCACGTTGCGGTCCCAATAGCGGCACCAGGCGCTATAGGGGATGTGTTCCAGACGTTTGCCCATGTCTGAATGACTCTGTGTCTCCATGCTTCAGCCAGTGCTCTGTTTCGGTCTTGGTTATTGTGGCTCCCGTTAGCTTCCAGGCTGCATGGCACCCCCCCCGTCTCAGCAGCAGTGATCTACTGCCCAGGCTGCTGGGCCAAACGGGCTCTGGCACATCAAACCGCTTATACAAGTCACCACTTGTACGTTTCTCATGAGTCCTTTATGGATGTTCATCCCTGCTTGTTTATATTTTTGTATAGGATAAATATAGGATATATTGTATGTTGTATAGATGGATACATGGATCCGATTGGATTTCAGTTTGGAGTCATTCTGTGGGAAATCTACCCATTTGTTTATTTTATTTTCAAATTGATCCACATTTAATATGAAATATATTTTTATCTTTGAAATATATATATATTTTTTTTAAACATATTTTTTCAAAAGTAATAATATTATTATTACTTTTGATCTGAATTTGAGTCAACCCTTTTTATTGCTGATCTCCACAGGCAGCCATATTTAGTATTACGAGTTAAGCCAGAGATATTTAGACCAGAGCTCTAAATATGTCCCTTTAGATATTTTTCTTTGTCTGTGTGTGTGTGTCTCACTCATATATTGCCATTCTCTTGTCTGTCTACTGTCCAAGTGCCTGTGAGATGATGAAACTTGACTGATTTAAAGATTGATAGCATTATTTCCCCCTTGCACCTATTTCCTGCTCGGATTCCCTGAATGGAAACCACATGTCACTCTGTGTGTGTTCTGCATTGGCTGCGTTTGGCACTTCAGACATCAGCTCAGAGGGTCTGGATGAAAACCACAAGGGTCTCTGGAGTAAATGAGGGAAAATGTGAAAACATTCCCAACTGTCTTGTGATTCACTGGAACGCTATTTCACTTAGGATTGTTTTTTTCACACCGTGACCTGTTAAAATAGTTGTATTCCTGGCGCGATGATCGTTTCAGCAGAGCAGACCACGAATGTCCTCAGTGTTTTATTCTGACCCTTAACAAGGACGCTGTCACCGTCTGTCATTGTGTCTGTTTGTTTCACCCGCGTCCAGCATCATCTCCCACCTCATGCCGTAGCTGCTGCTGCTGTGTCCCCCTATGAGTGTCATTTTGGGGTGGCGCTGGCGCTGAAGGTGCATCTGGTCGCCCTGGCAACCACAGGGTTTGCCGGTTCGATCCGTGTCCCCCTCCTTCGCCGCAGCGTTGAGGTGTCCTCATGCTAGGAGGCCACCGGCTGCTCCCAACAATAAAAAGCGTGCGTGTGTCACGTTGCATGGCCGACGCCACCGTGGGTAGACAGCGCTGTATAAATGCAGTCCCATCGACCATCTTTCATTGGGTAAGTCTCTGCACCCAGGGAAGACGACTGTAACTCCTGCCTCCCTCCCTCTGCCCCTCGCCAGTGGACCGCATCGTGGGCCTGGACCAGGTGGCTGGCATGGGCGACACGGCGTTCGGTGCCACCTACAAGACCAAGAAGGGCATGTTCCGCACAGTGGGCCAGCTGTACAAGGAGTCCCTGACAAAGCTCATGGCCACGCTGAGGAACACCAACCCCAACTTTGTCCGCTGTATCATCCCCAACCACGAGAAGAGGGTGAGCCCTCTGCTAGGACCCCCCCTCCAACCCACCTTCCCAGGAGGGCAGGGAGGGGTTCTGATCGGTTTGGTTGTTGATCAGAGGATTACGTCTAGGGCAGGTTTACCCTAGCTTTCACCACTCAAGGGTTTCTTCCCAATCTCGGTATTTCAGAACCATTGCCCAATTTTTCAGATACAATGGTTGGGTTATTGGGGTATCATGTGTACCAGTAAATATTATAGTAATAATGGAATTGAAAGGAAAAATACATTAACTATAGGTTAATAACCTGCAGCATCCATTTGTTCTACTAGGGTCCTCAACACTTAATGGAACTCTTTTACATTCTTTTTTTCCTTTGTCCCCCCCCCCCCCCCCTCCAGGCTGGTAAGCTGGAGCCCCACCTGGTCCTGGACCAGCTCCGGTGTAACGGGGTCCTGGAGGGGATCCGCATCTGCAGACAGGGCTTCCCCAACCGCATCGTCTTCCAGGAGTTCAGGCAGAGGTAACCCGGGGCGGACTGCAGCTGTATCGCACGTGAGGACCGCTACTCGTTAGACGTTACATCTAAAGCTTGTTTGGTTTTTGTGTCATTAACAGATATGAGATCCTGACTCCCAATGCTATCCCTAAGGGATTTATGGATGGCAAACAGGCCTGTGAAAGAATGGTAATGTACCGTTTGGTTGATTTGTTCACTTTTTACCGTTGAGCTTTAAATTCCTATGTAGTTTATGGCTGCAGACTAAATATAGCTGCTATGGCTGTGTTTACGAATTGAAGGGGCGCTTTCATACCAAGTTTAATGCAGACGTGAACGTGTCAACTCATTTCAACTCCTCACCTCCACAATGTGTATAGATCCGAGCCCTGGAGCTGGACCCCAACCTGTTCCGGATCGGCCAGAGTAAGATCTTCTTCAGGACCGGGGTCCTGGCCCATCTAGAGGAGGAGCGGGACCTCAAGATCACCGACATCATCATCACCTTCCAGTCCGTGTGCCGCGGATACCTGGCCCGCAAGTGAGTGGCGGCCCTGCTATGTGTGTGTCCTTTCATAATCCAACGATAGAAAACTCTTGACTTTAACCTACCTGCTTAATCTTTGAGTCGCTTGTTTTTCTTTCATTATTGATAATTTCTTGGTGAAAATGTGATTTGACATCTGGGTGAACGATGCTGTCATGTATGCGAAGGGAGTTATCTGTTTCTTTAGTTTAGAGTACCACTGATGTCCTGTGTGCCCTCTCTCTTCCTGTAGGGCCTTCTTCAAGAAGCAGCAGCAGCTGAGCGCCCTGAAGGTCCTCCAGAGGAACTGCGCCGCCTACCTGAAGCTGAGGCACTGGCAGTGGTGGAGGCTGTTCACCAAGGTGACCCCAATTGCCCGTCTAGACATGCTTGAACCTCTAGACCAAACACAGTTGGTGCAATAAGTACATTTCAGGGTAAGGTTAATAGAGCCCGAAAAGCTGGGCTAATGAGCTGCATGTGGCTTAGTGCGGAATAATGAATCCACACATTCAACTCATTATGGAACATTGCCTTCACTTCCTTTGTATTGACCTGTGCGAGGGGTTTTGCAAACAAACACTGCCGCTTGGCTCCAGAAAATCACCGTGAGATTTGCTGGTCAACCAACCATTGGATTTGACAAAGTAGATTTGGATCATTCTCCATGACGCCTTGAATTGCACCTGCTCAATTTATGCCTATTTGCGTTTTGTCGTAGCTCACATCTCAGTTACCCACCGGTGACTGAGATGTCACCGGCGGGGAAAACGATGTGAAAAGTGAGACCACTCCAGTGGTCTCACTCCCACCGGGTGTCCTCCAGTGGCCCTCACACCAGGATCCTGCAGTGATCTAATCTACACCGGGTGCTCTCTTCCAGGTGAAGCCCCTGCTGCAGGTGACCAGGCAGGAGGAGGAGATGCAGGCCAAAGACGAAGAGCTGGTCAAGACGAAGGAGAGGCAGCTGAAGGTGGAGAACGAGCTGCTGGACATGGAGAGGAAACATCAGCAGGTAGGGCAAAGGGCCTCCCTTCAGTCTCATCACTTTGTTTCCCTTGAGTGTGAGTTTATGACAACACTTTGATCTTTTCTGCTGAATGTCGTTTACAGAGTTGCCTTCCCTAATCGTAGTCTGTAATAGCTAGAGACATGCACGACCCTTTGAATTTTTTCTAAGTCCCTATGCTGCTGCAAAGAAAGTGTTTCAGCATCACTGATGCTTCTGCAGGAGGGCCTAGACACAAATACAGGCTGATTTTATTTCTACCGTGTGGTTATCACGAGTTTCCCAGCCTAATTGGGTCTGATGATCATAAAGACTGCCAACATAACAGTCTCCCGTGCATGTTATTTGCGGGAGGACCCCCCGGGGGGTGCGTGGGAACATCTGACCTTCCTCCGGTTTCTACAGATCGTGGAGGAGAAGAACATCCTGGCGGAGCAGCTGCAGGCGGAGACGGAGCTGTTTGCCGAGGCGGAGGAGATGAGGGCCCGCCTGGCCGCCAAGAAACAGGAGCTGGAAGAGATCCTCCACGACCTGGAGTCCCGGGTGGAGGAGGAGGAGGAGCGCAACCAGATCATGCAGAACGAGAAGAAGAAGATGCAGTCTCACCTCCAGGTCCGCCCCCATGCTCCCGCTGCAGGCTCGCTCACCGATGAATCCCACTGCACGCCAGAACTCGAGCGCAAGCAGGGCGCACATTTAACCCCATCATGCAGGCCCTTTATATTGATCAGCCTATAACACAAACATCCGGCCGAGGCAGAATAAACCCTTGTTAATCAAGGGCTCATTGATTAACAATGGAGCAGACTAAAAATTGCTGACACTCCCGCCTAAGTGTATAGATTAAGAATTGATTTCCAATCAACACTTTTGTTGTTAGGCGCGCTTTGCTTTGTGCGCTATGCTAATAAGGTTAGCTGATGCCTAAGCTAGACTTGCTACTGATGATGTCGGGGGGTGTTTGGTGTGTGTGTGTGTGGGGTCCTAAGCTAGCACCAGTATCAGAGTGTGTGCCGGGCGGGTCCCTGAGGTTTTGCGTGCCGTTGTCCCCTCAGGACCTGGAGGAGCAGCTGGATGAGGAGGAGGCCGCCAGACAGAAAGCTCCAGCTGGAGAAGGTCACGGCGGAGGCCAAGATCAAGAAGATGGAGGAGGACCTCCTCTCGCTGGACGACTCAAACTCCAAGTTTCTCAAGGTGAGAGGAGGACTTTCAAAACCGGGTCCTGTTGCGCATCAATACACCGAGGACATCCAGTGACGGATCATTCATTCAGAGCCGTCTACTCATGGACTGTTGACTAGGGGAACATCCATCCATCTTCTATTTAATGAACGGTGAGGGTGAAGGCTTACATCCATGTTACTATTTTCCCCAGAACCTTCATAAACAAATACCGGAAGTGTCCGAAGCTGCTGATGTAGAAACAGCAATGTGTAACTATGGAAACCACGCCTTTATCACACAGAACGGAGCGGGCCGTGGGCTTTGAAGGATCTTAACGCTGCGTCGTGCTCTGACTCCCCTCTCATGTGTGGTGAACAGGAGAAGAAGCTGCTGGAGGAAAGGGTGGGTGAGATGTCCTCCCAGCTGACGGAGGAGGAGGAGAAGGCCAAGAACCTGGGCAAGATGAAGAACAAGCAGGAGATGATGATGGTGGACCTGGAGGGTAAGGCGGCCTTGACCCCGCCCACGCCCTTTCAGCCGTTCAGGCTAACAGCTCAGACAGTAGTCCTGTCATTCTACATTAAGAGGAAGAGGGCAACATAGAGAAGGAACATATCATGCAGCTAAAGTACCACAGAATGGCACGTACAATTCATTTATATGATAGGAAATGAATATTCTCAAAGATTTGAGATGCAGTATGTGAGACTGCAAAAATAGAATCAAAACATGAAACCATTTATTTATTTAAATATATATATATATATATATATATATATATATATATAATTTATGCATACTATATAATTATATATATATATATATATATATATATATATAATTTTTGCTATTTATTTATATAAATACACATGCATATAAAGTGAAAATAGGAAATAGTGCAACTTAAAAGTCGTTCTACAGGGTCGTTGAATGGCAGTTAACTGTTCCTGATCGTGTACATTCAGTGTTTGCCACACCACAGCGGTTAAATGATGCCCAACAACCGGTGGGATTAGTCAGTAGTTGGGCTCAGTGTGTCAGGCTCCGTGCAGGTTTACTGGGACCTCTGCTCACGTAGGGGCCCACAGGTTCAGATTCCTCCTGGATTTAGAAGTCCTGCAGCAAACAACATGCGAAGGCGCGTGTAAAAACGGTCTCGAAGGGAGTTAGGTGTTGTGTAAGGAGGTCAGCGGCTAAAGAGCTTCCTGCATGTGTTATGGGTTGAACAGAGAGCTTACCAATCAGCCCGTGGGGCTTACAGAGACCCCCCAGCTCTGGTGCTCCGCTATACATTCATCTATACTCGCCTGATCGGTTGTAAGGTCCGTTTAGTTACTTCAGTGGAGTTCATTGCACGTGAAACGCTGGGTGTCCCCACAGAGCGGCTGAAGAAGGAGGAGAAGACCAGGCAGGAGCTGGAGAAGGCCAAACGGAAGCTGGACGCGGAGACCACGGACCTCCAGGAGCAGACCGCTGAGCTGCAGGCCCAGGTGGAGGAGCTCAAGACCCAGCTGGCCAAGAAGGAGGAGGAACTGCAGGCGTCTCTAGCCAGGTGGGGCCGGCCGTGACACCAGACCCTCTACCCTGGACGCGGTTAGATACATGGATGGGTGGATGGGTGGATAAACACCGGTACTATATATTCCCCTGAAGGAAATCCCAGTTCTTTTTAAATAATCAATAAACTACATAATATAATCTTGATAATGCAATGCTACACACTATCAGAAGATAAATCTACAATTTTTAAATGAATAGAAAATGACACGGTAGGGGGAGAGTATTTATAATGAAAACAAAACAAGCGATGGTGTAGAAAGAAGCTGTAAAATGATAACTTAAAATAACAGTCACTGCATACAGGCTGTAGTTACACCAAAGCATTGTTAAATACTTGAACTATCCACCAGATGTTTCTTGACGAACCAAAAGCAACATGCTCATCGCACCGCAGAGCACATAAGCTGCAATCAACCAATCCGGCTGTCTCATTAGTGTTACCTTGTCAGTTTCAGCTGAACCAGAAAACACCCCAGAGGGGTTTATTCCACTTTTACCACAGATACCAACAATGAGATGTGAGGTACTTTAATGCTTAATAATGTGGCTCAAAGGAGTTGGCTTTTCGTTAAACATTCAGCAGCTGTTTGGTTTAACAGCTGCTCAGTATTCTGTAAGTTTGGTCTACCGCATCTCACACACACACACACACGCACACACACACACACACACGCACACGCACACACACACATCTAGAATAGGCTTCCCCACAGCTTTGGTCCAAGGCTCTGCCATGCATTCAGACTAAGTGATGGTGATGGATGTCCTCCCACCAAAAGGCCTGCCATAGTGTTTTCCAGGAAAGGAACAGTGTAGTGACCTAATGGCAACAAAGAGGAAACGGCCATGATGGATCACAGTCTAGAGGAGAGACTGTGGAGGCGTTCCTCTCCTCTCTTATCTCCCCTCTCTCCCCCTTTTCATCAGGGACCCTGCCCCACGTGGCTAATTCAGGTCGGTCAGCTTTCTAATAAGCAGAGTGAGAGCCCAACGTCTCTGTTATCAGCTCCATGAAGCTTCTGCCCTTTTAATCCAGTTCCCCATTCTCCCGTCCACAACCTGGGCTCCTCGGCTGTCCCATTTCATTACTTTGCCAGTTAGGCTGATAACGAGAGCGGATGCAAATGAGGCTTTCCGCTTTCAAGGTCAGTGTGTGTTTTGGAGTTGGAGAGACAGCCCCTGCCTCACAAAGAGGTCGCCAAACTCTCAGGAGAAAGAACATGTCCGTCCGCGCCAGAATCCCTCATTTAGTCCCCGTGGCATGCTAATCAAGCTCCCATTACCGCTAAAAAGCCCCCTTTTTGGAATTAGGCGGCTGTTCCAAGGATATGTCTATTCCCTATCCAAATAACTGGCTATTTGGATGCCATTTTTGGACTCCGAGTTGCTAGTCTCCATTATCAAGTCTGCCTGTTCAACACATTATGACAACGTGTTTTATCTAAAGAACCTCTCTTTAAAATTCTTAAGGCACAGTGTGTGTGATGTGCCAGCTTGGCCTGGTTGGCTAATGCCTTGCTCAGGGCATGTTTCTCTTAGCAAGGAGTCCGACCCACACACTGCACTGCCCTGCTCATAGAGACTCTCTTGAGTTTACTATGTCATTAGATAGATCAACAGTATATTCAATATGGGCATCATTGAAATTACAATATTTTAATGTATGTTCCAAATGTCCTACTATTATCCTTCTTATACTGCCACCCTGTGTGCGATTTTGGAACATTACGATTATCTGGGGTGTGCCAATATTTTTGAGTTTCATCAATAATCACATATGTGTATTTCCTTTATAAATCCCACTGAATATTGCCTAATAATTCTAGGAATCATATGCTTTTATTATTTCTGAACTCCATGATAACCAGAATAAATCAGTTAGCCTCATTTTAATATTGCTAGGGGTTGTTAAAATACATTTCTTATTTTATATACATTTTTTTCCCTTTATACTGCAGCTATTTACTCCATTCCTCAATTCAAAATATGAGAACTAAAAAGTCTATCCATACAGGGGATCATTCTGGCATCAATCATTTGAATTATGTTCCACTTCTGCCCCTCAACATGGTGGAAAAGTCTCAGACGTCTGGATACGACGTAGCTATAACTGTAGCTACAACTAAACCCCAAAAACCCCCAGTGTAACCAAAGTCCTTCTAGGCAAGTCCTCTCACTCGCGGCCATTTTGGACACGCCTTTCGGGCAGCTATTTGGTCTTAACAAGACCAGGGCCCTATCTAATGAATAGGGAGAGAGCTGTATCTCCATTTTCCGAGATCTAAGGGGCATAAAAAACACATGTTTGAAATCTCAGATGAAAAAACATACTAAAATCGCTGAAAGATTTTGTGCTTTGTATCAAATTAACTGTTAAGCACTTTTACGTAACTTGGATGTGCATGCGCAATGCTTCACGACAGTTTTAATTTCGTCATAACCACGGTATGACAGCAGAACAGAGTCTTTTTTTTTTTTCTTTGTATGTAATAAATCTGGTGCGTATCATGAATATGTATGTGCGCCATCAAAAATTGGCCAATTGTCTGTTTTGAACCATCATTTTGAGTTCTGCTTCCCTTGATGACAATGACTTCCAATTGTCGCAAAAAGCGTGACCGCGTAGGACATGCAAAATGATTGGAGCAACGGCACCGGAAGAGGCGGGACATGTGCAAACAACTGCCATCTTGGCGTTACGAAGTTCCCCCATGCATTTCAATGGGTGATTTTTTCAGTGATGTGTCTCCTCCTTCTATAGTGTCTCTGGTGTAACCCAACTGCTTGATCCATGAAAACATGCTCATGGAGGTTGTATCTTGGGGATGTCGTGGGTAGGTTTGGGGGGGTTAATCGTCGTCGCGTGTTAACCCACGCTAACACGTCCAAGCTCTCTCTCCCTCTCCACAAATGAGCACGACGCAACGCCCAACACCGACATCCATGTCTGCTCCACCAGGAGCGATGAGGAGAACAGCCAGAAGAACATCGCTCTGAAGCAGGTCCGCGAGCTCCAGGCCGCGCTTGGGGAGCTGCAGGAGGACCTGGAGTCGGAGAAGGTCTCCCGGGGCAAGGCGGAGAAGCTGAAGAGGGACCTGGGGGAGGAGCTGGAGGCGCTGAAGACGGAGCTGGAGGACACACTGGACACCACCGCCGCCCAGCAGGAGCTCAGGTACGACTGCTGCTCCGTCTCCAGCCTAGAAACACATGAACTGGGCTGTGTCTTCACCTTACCACTCCTAGATAATCCTGCGCTCGCCTGATTGATGCGTGTTACTGTAGCCTAGTATTCATCCAAGGGTAACCTTGTGAAGTTACACGGTCAACTGCCTAGTGTCCACTGGTTTCGCCCATCTGTTCTTGTCCTATCGGGTGCTAACAGTGTAATAACACGCTCGCTGCCCACCGACTGTGCAGCAGCGGCGTGACTCGGGACTCCAGTATGTTGGTGCACTCACCGCTCCGCCCCCCCCCCCCCCCCCCCACGTGTGGTCTGTTCATCCAGGACCAAGCGGGAGCAGGAAGTGGTGGAGCTGAAGAAGGCCATCGACGAGGAGACCAAGAACCACGAGGCCCAGGTCCAGGACATGAGGCAGAGGCACGGCACGGCCCTGGAGGAGCTGTCTGAGCAGCTGGAGCAGGCCAAAAGGGTGGGGCTCCTCACTGGTTGCTGTCACTGGTTGCTGTCGTCTGGGACCAGAACCTGTTGAGGGAGATCTAATCGTGGATCATTTGATCTGCGATTGGCTCCTGATCCAGATTGATCGCTATTGATTATCCTGATTAATCATTTTTTTGCAGGACAAAAATCAGTTTGTAGTAGCTAGAGACTCGAATAGTCTGAATAAAACTGGCGAAGAAAAGTTTTCTCAGCAAAGATTTTGGGAAAAACCTTTTTAGCAACAAACAAGGAAACCGACACCAGCTGTCCGTCCACTTGACTCCCCTTCTGCAGTCTCCTCTTTTCCTTTTTCGCAACGCATAACCTGAAAAGGTCTGACATGGTCGTGTGCCGTGTGCTCCTCCCTGCAGTTCAAAGCCAACCTGGAGAAGAGCAAGCAGGGGCTGGAGACGGAGAACAAGGAGCTGAGCAGCTGAGGTGAAGGGCCTTCAGCAGGTGAAGAGCGAGTCGGAGCACCGGAGGAAGAAGCTGGAGGCCCAGCTCCAGGAGTTCACGGCCCGGGCCGCCGAGGGGGAGAGGGCCAAGGGAGAGCTGGCGGAGCGCTCCCACAAGCTGCAGGTATCCAGGGACTTAACCTACTCCGCCACGCATGGCCTCAACACCCACCGGGCTATTGCTTTGTCCTGATTTACAAACTGTTGGTTCAACAGAAAAGTTCAAATAGTTTTTATTGGTCACATACACTGAGTTTGTGATACAATGTCTGCGAAATGCACCTTAGGCGCATTTAGATTAGCTTATAGCAGGGTTAAATGAATGAGTGAAAGATACCAATTGTAATATGATGATTGTGTCAATCCTTGAAGCATCATGATCATGTTGTTTTTTCGTCGTTATGGTCACTATATATCCATAGACTTCGGATCAAATCCTAATTTTTGGCTGAACATTTCTCTGGTGGTGGTTAATTTTCTCGCTGTCTGTCTTTCCCCTGAAAGCTTGAACTGGACAATGTGTCTGCCTTGCTGGAAGAGGCAGAAAAGAAGGGCCTCAAACTGGCCAAGGACACCAGCAGCCTGGAGGGCCAGTTGCAGGACACACAGGTAAGACTGGATCCATCGCCAACCCATCCGTGAGACTACTGATGAACTAATAACACGTGTGGACAGGCAGGTTTCCTGCCCACTGGCCATGCTCCTCCAAAACCGAGTCGTTGCCTTTAATGGATGACTTTGGTAGGGGGACGATGAGACCGACGCCTCTCAGACCCCCCAATCAACCAAACGGCCTTTCATTTACTGTTTAGCGTTTACATCTCGTTGCATCACCGAGTTTGTCCGCCTGTTCCCTGACGTCGACGTGCTGTTCCCTCCCCTGGGTCCCGTCGGCGGGGGGTCTCATAGGAGCTGCTCCAGGAGGAGACACGGCAGAAGCTGAACGCCGGCACTCGGGTGCGGCAGCTGGAGGAGGAGAAGAGCACCCTGCTGGAGCAGCAGGAGGAGGAAGAGGAGAGCCGTCGCAACCTGGAGAAGCAGCTGCAGAGCCTGCAGGCCCAGGTAGGCCCGCCCGCTCAGCCAGTCCCCAGGGGGGCCCGCTCAGTGGGCCAGTCTGCTGCCGGGAATCATTTTGGCTGGTGCTTCGTTCTGGGACTATTATGTTCATTTGATCGTATTTCATATCATCTCGTAGAATATTTATGAGATGAAGCAACCAAAAAATATTCTTACATTAATGTTTTCCTTTTTTATCTCCAGATTTAATCCATCCAGCATGATAGCGTTATTTATTATTTTAATATACTGAGCTCTTCCTTGGTCTTAGCACCAGATTAATGATTGAGAGTACATTAAAGAATATGAACTGAAACTGAACCTGCTATTTGTCATTCCTTGGCTCATCCTGTCCCTCCTCTCCCCTTGTCCTCGTCTCTCCCCCCTCCCTGCTCTTGTCCTCCCGCCAGCTGTGTGAGGCCAAGAAGAAGCTTGATGAGGACCTGGGCAACCTGGAGTGTCTGGAGGAG
>OLKM01001846.1:15799-54110 GCA_900291075.1 Melanogrammus aeglefinus | reverse complement strand
GGGATCTGAAATACTGTTGCACAATTCGTTGCGCAAAGAGCTAAACACTTTACTTTTACCTACTTAAGGGTCATTTTAGCAAAAATTTTTGCACAGTGATTTGGTCAGAAGGAAAGAGAAAACAACCAAATCGCTGTCGGTACTCAGTAGAATATAGCTAGAACAAGTGCCAAGCACTTGCAATTGTAAGGTTGCAGACTGGCAGGCTTTACAACTCCTCCTCTGACAGTCTGGATCAGTGTGACCAGTGTCACACTGGGGTATGGTAACATGTCATCCCGCCGGCCTTACTATACATTTCCAACACATATTTTTGGCACTGTCATGAAACTTGGTTGACATTACATTATTACTGTTGTGTTTTTTAATGTGAGCTGCTGTTATAGGCCATTTCATTTTCCCTCTCACTGAATTGACAAAGATTGCCAGATCTTCCCATCTTCATTCTTAATTATCCTTTAATACTGACGTAAAGTATCTCGTGTCTCCTGCGGACGCCAGTGCTGGCGGAGGAGAAGACCATCTCTGCACGCTACGCCGCAGAGAGCGTTGACCGCGCAGTAGGCGGCAAGCTCCGGGGAGAAGGAGACCAAGGGCCTGTCCATGACCCGGGCCCTGGAGGAGGCCCTCGAGGCCAAGGAGGAGCTGGAGCGCTTCAACAAGCAGCTACCGGCCGAGATGGAGGACCTGATGAGCTCCAAGGACGACGTCGGCAAAAACGTGAGGGTCGCCCTTCTTTCATGGTTTCCCTTTGTACAAGCGCTGATACTAGCCAATTTCTGACCAGGGAGGTTGGCAGCATTTGAGAAAGAAAGGAATCAAAACCCAGGCAGCTTTTGAAACATTGCTGTACTCCGACAGTTGCATGTTGGTTGGGGCGCGCTGTATTGTGGATGACTCATAAAGTTCTGTTTTCATGGTAGAACTCATTTGATATGCTTGGTTGTTGTTGTTCCTGACGTTCTCTCTCTATAACTTAGGTCATCCGGCAGTCATTACCAGCAACAGACATCCATCATTACCATCGCTGTTTAAAAGACAGCTCCATATTGACTCTGCAAACGTGGAGAAGGAAGAGGGCCGTGTAGGTCAAGCAGGTGAGCTTCTGGCTGACTCCGCATAAGCCACAGGCAGGATGATGTTGTACTCCCGGTCCCTACAAAGCATCTCTCTCTCTCCCACCAGGTGCGGGAGATGGAGGCTGAGCTTGAGGATGAGAGGAAGCAGAAGGCTCTGGCCGTGGCCGCCAAGAAGAAGCTGGAGCTGGCACCTAGCAGTGAGCTGGGGGACGATGGAGGGGCCGAGCAGCCCGCGCGACGAGGCCATGTGAGCGTCCTGGCAAACTGCAGGTACGCAGGAGCCTCGCGTGCTGCCCGGGCCCCCATGCCTCCACCCCATCTACCTCAACCACTCACGACCTCCAGCTCGATCTACCTCAACCACTCAGCACCTCATCCCATCTAACCTCAACCACCTCACACCTCCACCCCATTTACCTCAACCAGTCACACTTCACCTCGATCTGAGCTGCAACCACTCACAACTCGACCCTCTACCTAAACCACTCACACCTTCCACCACATCTACCTCAACCATTCACACGCTCCACCTCCATCTACCTCAGACCCCTCACGCCTCCACCCCATTTACCTCAACCCTCACACACCTCCACCCCATCTACCTCAACCACTCACACCTCCACCCCATTTACCTCAACCACTCACACCTCCACCCCATCTACCTCAACCACTCACACCTCCACCCCATCTACCTCAACCACTCACACCTCCACCCCATCTACCTCAACCACTCACACCTCCACCCCATCTACCTCAACCACTCACACCTAAACCATCCCTGCCTTAACTATCCCCACCACCACCATCCCTCTATCAACCCCACCCCAACCATCCCGTCCTCAAACAATCCTACGTTTACCATCCATGCCCCCACATCCATCCCTACGCTAGCGTTGAACTGCAGTCCTTTGAACTGTGCATACAGGAATACATCTAGGCACCCTCGGCGCACCTCTTATGTAGACGAAGGACTCCCGGTGCAGCCGTGGTGTTGTGTGTTGACCTCCTGCTGTCTCCGTCCCTCCAGGCCCAGATGAAGGACTACCAGAGGGAGCTGGAGGAGGCCCGGGCCTCCAGGGACGAGATCTTTGCCCAATCCAAGGAGAACGAGAAGAAACTCAAGAGCCTGGAGGCGGAGGTCCTGCAGCTACAGGAGGTAGGTCACAGCACACACCGCCTTACACAACGTTAGTACCTGGAGGGTACTGTGTGGGTGGTTCTCTCGTGTCTTTATCTTACTGTCGTTCTGTCTCTGTGACCACTTCTCTCCTGCTCGCTCTCTCTTACTTCTCTTTCTCTCTCTGCTCTTCTCACTCTCTGCTCTCTCTCTCTCTGTCTCTCTCTCTCTCTCTCTCTCTCTCTCTCTCTCTCTCTCTCTCTCTCTCTCTCTCTCTCTCTTCTCTCTCTCTGTCTCTCTCTTGTCTCTCTTTCTCTCTCTCTCTGCTCTCTCTCTCTCTCTCTCTCTCTCTCTCTCTCTCTATGTCTCCTCTCTCTCTTCTCTCTCTCTGTCTCTCTCTCTCTCTCTCTCTCTCTCTCCAGGACCATGCGTCCTCTGAGAGGGCCCGTCGTCATGCTGAACAGGAGAGGGATGAACTGGCTGATGAGATCTCCAACAGCGCCTCTGGGAAGTCAGTATCCAGTCAATCATCCAAAAGCTGTTTTGACATTAGCAGTGGCAGAACACATACGTTGCCAGTTAATACCCAGCCATATAGTATTAGAATATACTTGTAAAATGATGTGATGAATGTTAATGTGTGTGTGTGTGTGTGTGTGTGTGTGTGTGTGTGTGTGTGTGTGTGTGTGTGTGTGTGTGTGTGTGTGTGTGTGTGTGTGTGTGTGTGTGTGTGTGTGTGTGTGTGTGTGTGTGTCAGGTCCTCGCTGCTGGACGAGAAGAGGAGGCTGGAGGCCCGTATCTCCCAGCTAGAGGAGGAGCTGGAGGAGGAGCAGAGCAACACAGAGCTGCTCAACGACCGCTTCAGGAAGAGCAACCTGCAGGTACACACACACACACACACACACACACACACACACACACACACACACACACACACACACACACACACACACACACACACACACACACACACACACACACACACACACACACACACTTTGTGGTGCTGTTGTATTCTAGTGCCACCGTCTTAACATTTTAAAACAGGGGCTGAAGCAACACAGTGACCTTTAAGCCCCTCCCACATACTCCCGGTCAATTCACAGGATTATTATGAATCATTTTGATTCAGTTTTAGTTTCAATTGATTGTTAAATCTACAGATTTACTACAATTGAATGATTATTGAAAACATGTATTTTGTTAATGCAGAGATTCCTATTCATTTATACACATTTATACACACATTTATACACACATGTTCCTTTGGTTTGATAAAGCAGTGTTTAACTGAAACACGTTTTTTCCTTTTCTGCTTAAAGCAAAATTAATGTGTATAGGCTGTATATCATACACATAGATACATATTTATTTTGCATCGTTAAGACCTTATGTTTTTATAATAAACATCTAAGTACTGTCCACATGTATAGACTAGGGGTGCAACGGATCACAAAACTCACGGTTCGGATCGGGTCACGGTTTTTGAGTCACGGGTCGGATCATTTTCGGATCAACAACCACAATAACGATAACAAGACAAATGTGACTTTTAAATAAAAATCTTCAAATTGTGTAAAAACAAAAATAAAGTGAAAAATTAGGAAATAATCCTGCTTCCTTTAAGCGTCAATATTTTAAAAAAACAAGGTTAGTAAATGATCCCTAACCCTGGATTTACAATTCAGGATGTCTGCATTGCCTGGGGAGAGTTTAGTTCTACACTCTCCCAAAGCAATGCAGACATCCTCATCTTCTTTTTTTTCTCATCAAAGCATGGTAGCGAAATACAGTTTCTGTCGTGTTTCATTTGTCATTTTGTTGATTTTTGTTGGAAGACTCATTTCTCATTGCAAGGGAGGTTGGTTGTAGTCTTTTTCGCTCGGTTCTAGCCATACTGTTGATACGGAGAACCGAGCGAAAAAGACTAACAACCAAACATAAACATGTCCGGTTCCGGTTCCGGTTCCGGTTCCGGTTTCCGTTTCAATGGGATTTACGTAACGCCAAATAAAACGCAACAGGAAACTATTTCGCTACGATACTTGATGATGTTGTTAATACCGGAATTGTCCTTTAAACATGCGCTGATCACGTGAACGCACAACTTTTTTTTTTATCAGCTGATCCGCGGATCACTTGCGTCCCGAACCGTGAGGGTTGATCCGTACGGATCACGGGAAACCCATGAACCGTTGCAGCACTAGTATAGACTCATCCTCTTTACACATTCTCCATGCGTCTCCAAGCCGTGTGTTGACCCTGTGCCCCCTGCAGGTGGACGGTCTGAACACAGAGCTCACCACTGAGCGCAGCGCCGCCCAGAAGAGCGACAACGCCCGGCAGCAGATGGAGCGCCAGAACAAGGTACACCAGCTCTCAGACGCTCATTCACGGGCTCAGCTCCTTTGGACGACTCTGCTCTGTGTAATCGACTCCATGCTGAGTGTGTGTGTGTGTGTGTGTGTGTGTGTGTGTGTGTGTGTGTGTGTGTGTGGTGTGTGTGTTGTGTGGTGTGTGTGTGTGTGTGTGTGTGTGTGTGTGTGTGTGTGTGTGTGTGTGTGTTTGTTGTATATTGTTCATTGGCTTTAGCACTCGGCTACCTATTCATGTGCTTAGGTTCCTTTGGGCAACACTGTGTCTCTCTATGCTGATTTGTGTGTGTGGTGTGTGTGTGTGTGTGTGGTGTGTGTGTGTGTGTGTGTGGTGTGTGTGTGTGTGTGTGTGTGTGTGTGTGTGTGTGTTGTGTGTGTGTGTGTGTGCAGGAGCTGAAGGCCAAGCTGGGGGAGCTGGAGGGAACCATCAAGTCCAAGTTCAAGGCCTCCATCACCGCCTTGGAAGCCAAGATCCTGCAGCTGGAGGAGCAGATGGAGCAGGAGGCAAAGTATGTCCGAACCCGTTGGTGTGGCTCTTCAACCCGCCGCTGGCACCTGCAGTGAGACATGCAGTGAGATGCTGTGAGACATGCAGTGAGACAGGCAGTGAGATGCTGCGAGACATGCAGTGAGACATGCAAAAAGACTTGCAGTGAGACTTGGAGTGAGACATGCTTCAAACTCTTCAACCAGCCGTGCCGTTTGTGGAGGCGGGTCAAGGTGGATGGTGGGGGTGTGGCCCTGAGCGGCTTGTTGCCACGGTACCATGCGCTCTGTTTACAGTTGATGTATCGCAATGGTGGGGCACACACAGCTTTTGCCGTGTTCTGTAAATCTGTAAAAGAACACTCCGGGTGCTCCGGCGGGAGTCCTGGAGCTCTTTATCTAAATAATATCATATTATAAATAGATATCTATATCATATAATACATATTATCACGGCCAAAAGCTGTGTGCGCCTCCAGACGATATAATGAATCTCAAACGACTGCGTCGGGTTCTCTGACGTCTCTGGTTCTTCCACTTCCACATCAATCTGAAGTAGACAGAACCGCGACATGGGGAGGAAGGGATTGATGGCCGCGATTGTCTCCCACCGGAAGAGCAGGCACCTTTGTTTTACACCCAACGCCATTTCTAGCTACTGGGGGACTGTAGAAAGGCTAGGGGAACTCATATTAATGTTAGAAAACCTCATAAAGCAAACTCAACTCCCACCTCTCCTGTTTGACCCCGCCCCCCTCCCCAGGGAGAGAGCTGCAGCCAATAAGATTGTCCGCCGCACAGAGAAGAAGCTAAAGGAGGTGGCGCTGCAGGTGGAGGACGAGCGTCGCCATGCCGACCAGTACAAGGAGCAGGTAAGGGGCTCCACCTCTTTCAGCCAATCAGAGTTGGCCTCACGAGGGCATTTCAGTGGCAATATGATCACATCGAGACATTGGTAGTTTATTAAAAGAGGAATTCTAACAAAAGCTGAGAATCTGTCATCTCTATGGAAGCTTTGTTTCTGATATAATTAAACACATAAACATCCTTCTTTGTACTTTAAGTCCCCGTAACTGTGAGCGACATCAGCCCCTCACTCACTTCATCTGTCACCGTTTTCCCCCAACCCATTGCAAAACGCCACGTTGTGTCACTCACCACGGTGTGTCCCGCCCCTCCTCTCCCTCTCCCCCCCCTCCCCAGGGGGAGAAGGCCGCCTCCCGCATGAAGCAGCTGAAGCGGCAGCTGGAGGAGGCAGAGGAGGAGGCCACGCGGGCCAACGCCTCCCGCAGGAAGCTGCAGCGCGAGCTGGACGACGCCGGCGAGGCCAGCGAGGGGCTGACCCGCGAGCTCAACTCCCTGAAGAACCGCATCAGGTGAGCGGGGGGCGGGGGGGGTGGAGGGGGGGGTCCGGCTATCATGTCACAGGGTGGGCTCTGTGGTAGACCGGCAATCTACCCAACCTCACTCATCGACTCGAGTGAAGGGAATACCCCGAGCTGTGCCCTGGTTCGTAGAAGGGCCAGACCTAACGGGTGTTAGAGGGACCCCTCTGTGATGGGGGGCTCTGTTAGACACTGGAGGAGCCCAGAGCCGTTTCAATGGGCACTTTGACAAAACATTTGATCGCAGTCTGCAGGTAAGCGGAACATCCCAAAACATCGCCCCTGCGCAACCCCTCTCAACCCCTCACTCCTCTCTATGTGTGTGTGTGTGTGTGTGTGCCAGGCGTGGGGGTCCGGTCAGCAGCTTCTCCTCGGGGCGGTCCGGCCGGCGTAACCTGAACCTGGACGGGGCGTCGGTGGACCTGTCGGACGACGACGCAGACAGCCGCACCAGTGACCTTAACGACACGCAGGCCTCCAACGTCGAGTAAGAAGCCCCGCCTCCGCCCGCTCCAAGCCACGCCCCCCCCAATGTGTCACCTCTCCAGGAAGACCCCACTTCTACAAGGCCCCGCCCCCTCCCCTTGCCCCCCCCCCCCATCTACCCGCGACCGGAGGCGTTCCGCGGCGAGAGACGCTCCTTGCTTTGCGTTACTTTGTGGACACAAGCAGCTTGATGTGTGTGTGGACCGCGGTTCGAGCAGGCCTAGCGCCGGCCCACCGGGCAGCATGCCGTGACTCCCCCCCCCTTCCTCCCCCAACGACCCGCGGTGGGAAACAGACAGCGCTGCCTTATTCTACTTTACTCTATTCTAACGTTCTCTGTGGTGTTTTACTCTAACCTCCTCCTGCTACTTGCTGTGGTTCAGAGGGCCCTGGTCCCTGCCTCTCCCTACTAGAACAGCCTGCTCCTCACCCCAGCCCCCGCTACACACCGAGTGGTGTGATCAGCACAACCACAACGTAGGTTTAGGTACAAAGTGCTTTTATATATGTGTGTGTGTGAGAGTGTGTGTGTGTGTGTGTGTGTGTGTGAGAGTTTGTGATGTAGGCGAAGGTTGTGAGGGTTTGTGAGGGCATGCAGAAGGTAGGTGACGTATTAGTACGTACTCTCGTCTGGAAACGCAGGATTACAAGAAAAGCACTTATCAGCTAGTATGAAAGGTATTCTCTCATTGGACCCTAACACACAACCACTCCCTCCCCCCCCCCCGATCGGACCACTATGCCCGCTGCCTGCGCAAGTCCACTTCCAATGTACAGACTAGTTGTTCATCTCATCCATCTCAACACAGCTGGAACCTTAACATCTCTACTCGCATACAAAAAAAACTGGAAGCAAACATGTTACCGTGAAAATAGAATGTGAATCATGTTTTTTGTTTTGTCATTTTGTGTTCTTAGTTCATCTCACAACAATATTACTTTTCAGGGGAACAGTGTGCAGGTTTGTTGTAGGAATCAGACGTGACTCGTGGTTAACCAATGTTTTAGCAATAGACCTTGTTTTACAAATGGGGTAACCCTGAGAGGCACCTGGTCTCCAAAGAGAATTTCTGGAAGAGGAAAAAAAGCTACAAGAACTGCACATTTTCTGGGCAACTGGAATCCAGTAGAATCATATGATCCTCCACTGCGTCCAACTTCATTTTCCTAAACCAATACATGTCTTAACAGAGACTTTACTAAGTACTGTAACATAAGGGACTCACCTCGTCATCATTCAAGTGCTCGTCATGTTTTGAGTGTCAACCGCTAATTCCAACACTAATCCCATACCAAGCGTGTGGGGTCTCTGGTCACACAGAACACTCCCGTTGACCTGAAGGACCTCCTTCAGGAACTAGCGTTGGGATAGCGAACTCTGAGAAAACAAGTGACTACGCAGCTATTAAGCCAGGGCGTGTGTTTTGGAAGGACGTTGGCATAGGTGTTGCTACTGTGGTGGTCCTACAATGTGAAAAGCGAACACGTGTGTACAACAGTTTTATTTGATTGTGTTCTCCCTGGCGTCTATGAAGCATTGGCACTGCAGCAACACTGGGATGACGGTGGGTAGGTGGCCTCATGAAGTGCCTTCAGACACTAAGCGAGGGCATCAGCGAGCAGAGGAAGGTGGTCATCACGGCCCCCAACGGGATGTACCAACTAGCTATATAAACCTTGTATACTACTACCCTTTGGTTGCTGTTTTTATTGCGTGTTAGTGGTAGGCCATATCATAGCCAGTGCTACCTATGCTGGGCAGGGTGAGCTCTCAGAAAACTCAGTATTATATCAACGCCATTGTGGGCCTGATGCGTTCATTTTCTCTATGTTTGGCACTTAACACCCCTCCCCGTTAACTCACTGAGGCAGGGGGAGTTTATAATGGCGTTGGGGAAATGGGCCCTGCATGTGTTGGTTTCAAGCTTTAACATGTAGTTAGTAGTTAACTTCTTTTTTTTATTTTATTTTATTTTGATTTACAATTCACTACAAATACATTTGACAGCACCCTGTACCCTATATTATTTCTTGTATTCCTGTATTTCTAGATGGCGTTTTTTAAGGAAAATAAAGCATATTCATTGTAGCCAGTGTTTTTTCGTCATTTGGTACTAGGATTCCTTAAGGATTTTATTGGCAAAATGGTTCCATGGTCTGATTCTTACTAATCGTCAAAACACACATGCTTTGTTGTGATGTATTTTAAGTTCATCCGCCTTGGACTGAATCCGATTCCCTACTGGCTCAGGAGAAACCTGTAGTTAGAGCATACCCTGGTAGAGCCAAATTCATGAATTTATTTCTACAACTGTTCATAACTTTTGTTTCATCAAAAGAGCTCCTGCCAAGACCGTGTGTGGAACGGGCACCCACATATAAATACTGCTAGTGTAACGATTCACCGATACGAATCGGTAAGCGGTTGGATTAAGAAAGATGCGACTACAACTATACTGGCCGAATTGGTTGGAAAATATATATTTCGAGCGATCTAATTGGTTGAAAAAGGTTTTTTGACCAATCAGATCACTTGAAGATAAAAAATATATATATTTTGAGTCATCTGGTTGGTCGAAATATATATATTTGGAGCGATCTGATTTGTCGAAAAATTTATCGTCCTACAAAGGAGAGATGCACACCCATAATAAATATATGCCCTAATTAGGCCTACAGAACAGAGGGGATTGAGTAATCAACCTTAGGATGGTATTAATCTAACGTTACCTAATGTTTCTTTGGTAACCTGTTCAGTTTGAAGTGAGGCTAATTAACTTGCCTAGACAAGAAATGACAAATTATGCAAATATCACTTAAGTAAATTCTTTCCAATTAAAAAACACCCGTTTTTCTTTTAATTTAATAATCGACACAAAAAATAATCTACAAAAATACCAAATTAAATTACTGTGAAATCCCCCCCTCCCCCCAAAACAAAGGATGTCACCCGCTGCTCCAATAAAACCGCTCATGACAACCTGACCCGACCAGACAATAACACTCATTGGCTACATTTTGACAACGTTAAATTAAGTACACACACATACAGACATACACACAGCTGACCATGACACACCCTTCATTCAAACTAGCAAGGGAACAATCTTTGGCGCCATTCTTAGTAGTTAGTAGGGGTGGGAATCTCTTGGCACCTCACGATTCGATTCGGATTATGAGGTCAACGATTCGATTCTGAAGCGATAATCGATGCATCTCGATGCAACAATTTTTTTTATATGTACATTTCCATGCGTGATTTTCAAAAATATATATATACACATCTGGGTTTGCTACTCAAGAGTTTGCTCATCACTTCCTACTTTTGTGATGATCATTAAAGACATCAACCGATGATTTAACTTATCTAATATTTCATAAGAGAGAAAGCTTTGGTCACAAATATGTGACCAAATCTTTCTTTCCAATGTCATTAAAGGAAAAGCTGCTGTTGAATTAGAAGGAGTTCTTGTGTCTGGCTGTGAGTTTGCGCGGATGCTATGCGTAGGCTGAATCGCAATCGCGTCAAGACAAATCAGATTGGCCGATACACACTGAAGATAAATTAAATATCTTTACGAACAGAATGTTGCAGCAGGCAGAAAAATAATATATATATATTTTTAATTCAGATTATTTATCTG
This sequence comes from Melanogrammus aeglefinus, assembly GCA_900291075.1. NCBI lineage: Eukaryota > Metazoa > Chordata > Actinopteri > Gadiformes > Gadidae > Melanogrammus > Melanogrammus aeglefinus. Next base: position 43,538 of record OLKM01001846.1, on the reverse strand, counting down.
CATCGAGACAGAATCGTTCTAGCGAGAATCGCGATGCATCGAAGAATCGATTAATTTTCCCACCCCTAGTAGTTAGTCAGTCAACCACACATTTTTAATGTGGAGTGGAAAAAAGTCCTGCAGTGGAACGGAGTCAACTACTGAGGGGAGCTTTCGGGTTCACAAAGTAAAAGTCCTCCCGGTGTTTACAGTCATCTATACAGACTTCCTTATTAGAACATTAGTACAACAAACACACAAACTGTCAAGGAGAACAGGCAATCAGAATGTTTTACTTTCTGAACTCGAAATTTCCAAATTTTCCTTGAAAGAATAAAAAAGTAATAAAAAAAACGCAGGTGTGGTAAGAAATGGACGCAGGAAGAACAGGTTAGTTAACAGAGGTATTTAGCGGTGGCGTGAGGAGTCTCGTAGGAACAGACGACTCCCAGAAACACACTGACAGTTGTGTAGAGAGGTTCAAAGCCAAGCAACAACTTGCACTTTTGCATTGAGGAGCGTTTTACAGTCCTGCATAGTATTTGAACGGTTTAACATTTGAACAAACTAAGGCGTCGTGTTACATTGACATTTGAGAAGATTTACTTGATTCGCAGAGAACGAAAAGATCATACATTACGCACCCCAACCCCCCCCCCCCCAAAAAAAAAAAGAAAATTCAAGTACACTAAAAATACCAGCCTAATACTCGAGCCCATCTGTCCAAATCAGGGTTCTACGTTTCTATTCAAGTCTTGGTTGTGTCCAGGAAGGGTCCAGTGTGACTAACAGCACCGGGGGCGCAAGGGACTCAGGCCCAGGCCAGACTCGCCCATCGCGAGAGGGGATACACTTTCTCACCCACTCCCATGAAAAGAAAATACATTATATTGCCTATATGTACACACACACAAACACACATTTGATCTCCCTCACACACACAAACGCGCTCACATAAACACACATATTATGTCCCTGTGTAAATTACAAATAATTTATCAATAATATTAATATATTAGATCATATAACAACTTAACAGTCATTTGTAGGAGCAGAAGTGACATCCAACAGTACATTTCTACAAACTTAAACAGTTTGCTCCACATCAGGGACATGAGGGGGGAAAAAAAACAACCGTCTATTTTTTCTCCATTTCATTTTTTTTCTCTTTTACTGCAAGAACATAAAGAATCCCGTAATTCCACAGAAGCTTAAATACAAGTAATATTACGTAGCGTACGACTAGTCTGCCGCCTAGCTCACAATCTTATGCCACAGTGATCAAGGTCGATTCATATGTAAACATGTCGACAAAAAAAAAGAAAAAAAAAAGGCTGAACAAGACCTTTTTTTCTTTTCAAATTATTAGCTTCTTTCTTGCCGCTCTACTTGATAATCATAACAAAATAAAAAAAAAAAGGCTTAAATTAGGTCTTGTCCATCATTGTCCTTGAAGTGAGATTATACCGATGCTTGCTCCTAGGTCCAAGATGAGACAGGGTCAGTGTACTTAACAATTATACCTCGAGCCCCTTCGGGCTCGAGGGATAATTGTTTTAGTAAAATTCATAAATCAGTTCTAAAATACTTTGTTGCATTTGGAACTGATTTATCTAATAATGAGCTTATAAAATCGTCAGAAACTTCATCAAAACGCGAAGCAGCCGCCATTGTTTTTGTTTACAAAGCCGGCGTTTTTTCGCTACAAGTAGGCTATAACTTATAGCCTACTAGTAGCTCAGCCAATCAAAACGCAGCATTAGTGATAGCCCACTAGTTGAATTTTACTAAAACTAGATAAACCAGTCCATCCCAGCAGATGGCTGGCTCCCATTGGTGGACACCTGTGATGTCACCCAGCAGGGGGGTGGATCCTGTGTGGACTAGTGGTCAGTGGGACTTCCTCTTCATGTCGCTAGCCTGGTTTTGGTTCGCATCTGTTGGCAGAAAATATAACGATAGTACATTTGTAAGTAGTGGTGGAACCTACTGTCCAGCGTCCCTCGTCTCCTTTGGGCTGTTCAGCCGGGTGGCACGCGCCACTGGAGGGGACGTGAACCCTTCTCATGATACAGAACAGACAGTGTAGCGACTGAAGCTACAGAGGCACATTAGAACACTCACACTGATGCATCCGTAAGACAGAGAGACAAACAGACAGACAGAGTGAAGTTACCTGAGAAAGCAAGTTGCAAGTGTGGAGGGAGAGCAGCCTGTGAGCCGGACTGGAGAGACTTATACAGTTCTGAGAAGAGGGGGGGGGGAGAAATGATATGTAGGTTTAAATGGAGAAACGGCTTAAAAAGGGGAATTGGGGGTATGACATAAAGACATTTAGTACACTATTAACCCTATTCCAAACTCTCCCCCCTTCTGTTATTAGAGGGACGTGAACGTCTCTGCATTTAAAACATACATTAAAAAATAACCTCAATTAAAGTGGTACTCTGTGAAATGACGCATCACATTCACCATTTTGTGTGAGCCAACATTGCCCCTTAGAGAACAATGAAGAAAAAATAGGATTTATATGCATTCCTTATCTTACGTTGCCATCGTGAACACCTATTTCTACAAAGATGCTGGGATCGCTTCATGGATATGGTAGCAGAACCTAACATTTCTGGATGACTTCCATATAACAATACCAGAACCTACTACATTATTGATTCAACATTAGCGTTGAACCTGCTATGTGTTCCCTTCTTACTTCAGCCAATTACTCTGTAAAAAAAAGTCAGACCTAGAACGTTCATCAAGGACGAAAGCGCTCCAAGCCACGAGTCAATCAACCCAGGGAATTTTCCTCAGGTTAATTCCTGTCCACCTTCGGCCCCTGTAGCTCCAACTCCGGCCACTAGAGGCCGCTAATGGGAACACTCACACGGCGCATGCTTGAACAGCCACCTCAGCCTGAACACTATTTACCCAGCAGCTCGTTCTGTGTGAGGGAGAATCCTGAGTTGGGGGCCCCGCCCAGGCCCCCGGGCACGCCGGGTGGGGCACTGAAGTTGAGCAGAGAGGGGAACTGGAAGGGCAGCGACACTGGGACCAATCCTCCCAGCATGCCGTACCCCAGGGGCAGCGTGGGGGGGCTGCCCACCAGGCCGCCACCAGCCACCGACGACACCTGGGGGGAGGGAGAGAGGGCGAGAGGGGGAGAAACAGAGAGGGTGACTTGAGATTGTTATGAATGCAGCAGGACTATTAATAATCGTAAACAAACCACTAATAATAATAGAAATACTAAACATGCAGACCAATAACTACATGCATATGATAATATCTAAACAATATCACATTCGGTTTCCCTATGGTCATCGGTCTGGCCTTTGCCGGGCAGCAATTTACTTTTAAATATGGACGCAGCCTTAGGTTGTTCAAAAATCTTCCGCTAATTGCTGAATCTGGTTTGAGGTAAAGATCAAACATTGTAGCCAAGAAAGCCAAGAAAAGTCTTCCGTGCAGATTTTTAATCTTGAGGATTGTTTTTCTGTCTATTTGGGAATAAAACTGTTTTGATTGCTACGCTTTCCCTGGGCAACTCCCATGTTTTTGAAAAGGCAAAAGGCTTTCAAATGGGTACTTTCAAGACCGATCTTCTGAGATAAATAGAATTTTAACTTGCAAGATCCGTAACGTGACAATATATTTAAAATCGTACTGATTTCAACAGATTGTTCCTAAGGAAAAATAGGAAATATTCATTCCACCAATTTTTTCACTGTGATTCAATCGGCAGGAACAAAAAAATAAAAGCTAAATTACTACCAGTGTCAATTTAAATCCCAGGCAAATCTATTCCCGATATGAGAACGTCTCTGCGTAGACTCTACTCTACTCACCTGGGCCAAGTGGGAGGGGCTGGGCGTTCCAGAAACGACCCGTCCATTTCCTGCCTTGGAGCCCTGGCCGGCCCCGCCCCCAGTCCGCTGCCGCTGTCCGTGATTGGCCGAAACCGAAGACGACGACGACGACGACGACGGGGAGGGGCTGTTGCCGGGGCGGATGGAGCCGGCCGCCATAGCTACCATGCTGTTATTGTTGTTGATCTTGTTGCTGGGGCTAGCGGCGGTGATGCTACCGCTGCTAATGCTGACCGCCTGGGTCTTCTGGCCCCCGGCGAAGCTGTAGCTCGCCTGGCCCAGCTTCGCCTGGACCCCCGCTGGGAGGCAGTAGGGGGGGCGGAATCCCTGAGCTTTCTGGGAGAACTGGTGCTGCTGGGCGGAGAGGATCTGCGGCTGGGAGAGGGAGGAGGTGGAGGAGGGAGGGGGGGGGGCCGGGCTGGGCCCCGGCGGCCGGGGGGTGAGCTTGATGATTGAGGAGGAGGTGCTGCTGTGGGAGGACTTGGTGAGCGTGGCCTGCATGGGGGTGATGAAGTTGGACTGGTGGTGCTGGGGCTGCGGGTGGGGGTGGGGGTGGGGCTTGGCGAGGGCAGAGTGGGAGGAGAGTGAGGGGCTGGGGGGGTGGGCGGAGGAGGCGGAGGAGGAGGAGACCGTGGGGCAGTAGGACTGCAGGGGGGGCCGGGGGAGGGAGAGGGGGCTGGAGCGGGCAGGGGGGAGCATGCCCATGGAGCCCCCGTTGCTACTGCTGCTGACAGCAGGGGCGGGGGGTTTGGCGCCACTTTTGGCCATGCCCTGGGGCCCGCCGAGGGGCCCCACGGGGCCCGAGTAGCCCTTCTGGTGCGGGGGCAGGAGGGGGGACGAGGTGGGCGGGGGACGCTGTTTAGGAGGGGAGGGGGAGGGCTGGGGGTGGAGCTTGTTGACTCCGCCCATCATCACACTGGGCCTCTGTGCGCCGAGGTCGCCGCAGCGACGAGCCTCTGGTGCTGGCCCGGGGCCCCCGAGGGTAGCTTCATGGAGCCGTAGGAGCCGTCGCCGGGCTTGGGGGGCAGCGAGGCCCCGCCCCCCTGCAGCCGGCCCAGAGCCGAGGAGGAGGGGGAGGAGCCAGAGGAGGAGGTAGACGAGGAGGAGGAAGGGTTGTGGGCAGCGGCGGAGGAGGGGCCGCCGCCCGGAGCGGTCGGCTCCATCTTGACCAGGGAATGTTGCGGCGCGGCGGCGGAGGAGGGGAAGGGGAGGTAGGAGGAGGCGGGGAGCTGCAGGGGGGGCAGGGGCCCCAGCAGGCCCTTGGAGGCGCCGCCCAGCAGGGCCAGCGCGTGGGAGATGGAGTCCAGGGTGGGCGCCGACAGGTCCTCGTCCAGGGAGTCCGACAGGCAGATGGGCTCGGCCGAGGAGGGCATGGGGGGCCGGCGGCTGGCGGGGGGGGTCAGCGAGGTGGAGGCCCCCGGGGCAGAGGTCATGGGGAAGGCGGGGTTCTGGATCCAAAGGCCCTCCTGTAAACAGGACGGAGGCACGCGGCCGCGGGGTTAGAACCACCCTCCCTCTGGTCTTAAAGGGTAATTCCGGTGTAAAATGGATTTGGGTACATATCTTTTGTATGATAACGAGTGGAAGCGTTCATTTTGGAGCTCAAAAAACGCATATAGTCGCTTTCTTCAGTTGCCTGTTTTTAGCTGATTCTATCAAAACGCTATAAACTTGGAACGAAGGGAGATCGCCCGTCGACGCCATCTTGTTTTTAAGACTCGATAGGTAGATTGACAAACGCATAGATTGTGACATCCGTCCGCAACACGCAAGCTCTGTGTTCGCCAATCCACTTATCGAGTCTTAAAAACAAAATGGCGTCGACGGGTGATCTACTGATGGTATTGTGTGTATAAAATGTCCTTTTTAATAAACAATCTGTACACTTAGAAAGTTCTCAATGCCTCGTTTTATATGTTAAGACCCTTATTATACTACCAAAGAAGTGTCAGGCTACTTTTAGCCTTTTAAGTGGTTAAAAATAGCGATTTAGTTTTTACCATTGCCCCCATTGTTCCAAGTTTATAGCATTTTGATAGAATCAGCTAAAATCAGCCAACTGAAGAAAGCGTCTACATGCGGTTTTTGTGCTCCAAAACGAACGTTTCAACTCGTTATCATACCAAACATATCCCAAATCCATTTTACACCGGAATTACCCTGTAAGAGGGGCGGGCCCCCAGAGAATACAGCTGCTATGTGTGGGTCTGGACAGACACTACTACTTTAAATGTGCGCCGCTCGGTGCCCTGGTTCTTGCTGTAGATTCAACGGCCCGGGGGGTAGTGTAGTATTGGCTGTGCTCAGAGCAGCAGCAGCAAGAGAGAGCTCACCTTGGCTTTGGCCCTGGGCCCTGACAGCACTCTCCTCTTCACTCTGCAAGGACACACAGTCCCACGACAGCCAGTTAGACAGTGTACACTGGCATCGATTGTGGTGTCGTCAAGCACCTGAAGACTCCTCATTCCCAGCGCTCACTACCCACAATGATCATTACTAAACACTTACAGGTTTCCAGTGAGGTGACTGTGCACTGTACGGCTCTCCTTCAACAGAATCCTACAAAAGGGACGAAAGGAGACCCGATCACTCATCATATATATATATATATATTGGCCACATTTAATTTGAACTTTTTAAAAAAAGGCTTATGCATTTGTCTCAAGGCTCATGTTTAGACTGCGCTCCTGTCCCGTTTGGGCCACATTCCATTTTCGATGACGGGCACCATAGCCCCTTTACACAGAGGCGTCCTTGTAGGACAGCAATGATGGTGGCCTCGCTGCTCCTACTTAGCAGTGCACGGCTAGTCATCTAGACTAGTCTACAAGCCGTGCCCGGGTTCACCCCGGGAGCGGACCCTTAATGAGCATTATGAACGACGCCTCTGTGTGTGTGTGCGCTATGACGGCGCTTCTACTAATAAGCGTTCCACACACACACTTGGGCAGAGACAGACAGACAGACAGACAATGAGGAGGACATCGAGGGGACACGCCCCGGCAGACTGAGTGCGACGACGGGACGGACCTGGCCTGCATCCAGCCCTTAGGCCACAGCGGTTTGACCTCGTTCTCCATGAAGGCCTTGAGGTAGTCCTCTACAGAGAGCTGGGAAGGCTTCTCCAGCTCGTAGCAGCTCAGCTTCACACGCACCAGGCTGCAAAGAGAGGTTCCTGCACACACACACACACACACACACACACACACACACACACACACACACACACACACACACACACACACACACACACACACACACACACACACACACACACACACACACACACACACACACACACACACACACACAGCCACATACGTTTTGAGGCTGTGACCCCTTCAAAATGCAGTGTTCATTGCCAGGCTTGAGAGGGTTCATGCCCTCCTTGGGGGGCTGGTACCTGAGCTTGTCTTCCCAGATGAACTTCTTGCGGGGTCCCATCACCCTTTTGCCAGGCTTCTCCTCGTCCTCGTCCTCTGAACCGTTCCTCTCCACCTCCTCAGACTGCTGCCTGGGGGGGGTGTCACACACGCACACTGGCATGATTAGACTCACACGCAAAACACACATTCTGAAACACATGACCTTAAAAAAAAAGCTAGAACCCTGTTGCATAAACCAGTCAAGGCGACTAACCAGGAAACATTTTTTTTGGTTTGTCTTTGTGGGCGAGTCTTACTTGGCAACCTTGGCCATGCAGTCCATGTTGTATCTGGCGATCTGCTCCGGCATCACGCTGCACACGGCCAGCTTCAGCTTGAGCAGTGGCGTCCGCAGGCGGTCGTCCTGAGAGGGGAAGAGACGGCCAGCCTCGTCATTAATTAATTAGGACAACAGAACTATCATCAGAGAAACACACACACACACACACACACACACACACACACACACACACACACACACACACACACACACACACACACACACACACACCACACACACACACACACACACACACACACACACACACACACACACACACACACACACACACACACACACACACACGTTTGTTCCCCTCACGGCGCCTATGGAGAGGAGCTTCACGACCGGAGGTTAGCCACCCACTGCCACAAACACATTAATCAGCAGCACCTCTGGGAGTGAGCTCTGGAGGAACAACAATACCACCAGCCTCTCCGCACTAGAAATAGCACTGTCGAACCCACTCAACTGCCATGACACCACACACACACACACACCCCCTATGGCTTATCCTTGAGGTGCTAGCACTAGTTGTCAGGTTGAGCTACACCGTTCACTTGCATTGGCTTTAGGAACATTTGTATTCCCATGGAAAACAACAAACCACTTATGAATTTAGAAACATCTGAAACATCGCTCTATTCTCTGCTCTAAGGGCTTGTGACAGCAACAACAACAACGGCAACAATGACGAAGACAACATCCTTATTAATAATTAGGTAGCAGTGGCCTTTTACAACCAGTGACAGCCCTAATCTAGTACCAAGCAGTATCTTTTTATGTTCAGACCTCCCTGAAAATTCACAGTTTCGATGATACACGACTGTATTTATGTTAAAAAATACGATAAATGTTGATTGTGAGGTAATTATGGCCCGTCTGAGATTTTCTAGCCTTCAATGCTGAGTGTATAATGCACAGTTTGCCTTCTTGTACTGAGACAAGTCTGGCTGGGTTTGAAATACTTATGGCACAAATCAATATTTTGAAACAAACACTTTTCTTCCACTTTTCAGTTGACTCTTTAGTCTTTACTCTTCCTGAAACTAGCGGGTACAATTCTAAACCGCTTAGACTTGTAACATTTTTATGTGATATCAATTGTGGACATTGGACCTACACCGGCAGACACACGTCACACCAGTGACCACGGCTTTAGTTCCCCAATTCACAACGGTGATATTCAGAGCGTGATAATGTGTTCAATATCCAACATGGCTCCATATTGAAACACTTACTACACAAACTGCTCAGGCCATGTGTGACTAGTTTAATGTTGCCCCACGGTAGCGCTGTGCTTTACACTTTACTTTCAGTTTTGACGTCTGGGCATTCCTCGTTCATTATTTTAAAATGGTAAGCGCTGGTGAACTCTGCTCTACCCGCCCGCCATTATGCATGGGGGAACAAACCTATTGTAGCCTCAACTTTAATGCAACGGAAAACACTTCATTTCGTACTATTCTATTATTGGGCTGTTTCAAAACTAGCCCAAAATAGCCAACTTACACAACACGATAAAAGCTAGATACTAGAAAAAAGCTAGATGTCCTCCAGTAGGAAGAACAACATTTATATTTTATGTGGTATTTTCCACGGTATTAAAGCAGAACTTCATGATCTCACCCTGGTCTACCTCCATACCCCCATACCCATACCCCCCCACGCCGGCTCTAACCTACTGCGGGCTCGGGAGGCTGCCACTCCCTGTGTGCACCCAGGTGTTGACCCACCTGTATGTTGAGCGTGAGCTTCTTCAGACGCTTCAGCAGGGCCTCCTTGTTGCAGGGAACAAAGGCCTCCATGTGGGAGTAGATGGCGGAGCGCACCTCCGTCGGCTGCTCCTGCACCTGGAGCTCAATGCTGGAGGAGCACAGAGGGGGTGGGGGGGGATGATCAGAATATCATAGGGTGGAAGATGGGGCAAATAAAGTGGGGAAGGAGTGTGTTGGAAAAAATACCCCTTCCCTTTCTACCCCCTCGCTATGCGTCTCTGCCACCGAGGGATGTTGGGGAACACACCGGGGAAGGAGCTATGGTAACCCTGTGTTGGCACATGTGATTGAGAGGCCAGATGGGTCCCCTGAAACCATCAGGAGAGGAGATGCCCTGATGGGCCAGGGGGCGGGCTCATCTAAATGGTCTCACAAAGAGGCAGGCGCCGGCAACCACTACCGATATTTTCAATCACTAATAGCGAACTGGTTAGGACGCCATTATTTGTAACAAGATTACACTCCAAAAATACCCCTTAAAAATTGTACCTACAGCAGACAATGACCATCTAAACGATAGAAAGTCATATGTGGAAAAGACGAGGGCGCCCATGCTAGCCAGCCAGCAGAGCTAATGCTAGCCAGCAACAGAGCAAATGCCAGAGAGTGTGAGCGACGAAGAGATGGAGTGAGGGAGAGGGGGGAGGGGGGAGGGCAGAGGTAGTGGGAGGGTAGAAGAGGAGCTGGTTGAGGTGGTGTTGACTCACTCCAGCAGGATGTTGTTCATGTCCAGCGTGAAGAACTTCTTCCTGCCCTCCTGGTCGAACTGACGAGAAGCCTGGGGGGTGGAGCACACACAGTCAGCATGCTCCTCCCACACACACACACACACCAACACACACTGTGCCCACAGACCCTCCCCTCAAGCACATACACACTCTCTCCCTACTCCCACCCACCCTCTTTTCTCACACACACACACACACCACTCTCTCCTCCCACTCTTTTCTCACGCACACATACACACTTACACACACACACACACACACACACACACACACACACACACACACACACACACACACACACACACACACACACACACACACACACACACACACACACACACACACACACACACCATTCTTGTCTCACAGAAACTCTCCATTCTCTCACATACACTCTATTCTCACACACACAATTAGCCCACTCACCCCTCTAAGGTCCTCGATGCGTTTGATGAGCGGAGCAGGAAGTCCCTCAGGTAGCGGGGGCGGAGAGAACACGCCCCCCCCACCGCTCAGCCCCCGCCCCTGGCCCGCTCCCAGCCCTCCTCCCCCCGCCGCCAGCGCCTTGGAGCCGCCGACTCCCATGAGGCCGTTCTCCCTGGCCCCGGCGTGCTGCGGCGCTGGTGTCCAGGAGGCCGAAGTCCAGGTCACCCAGGAGGTCCTGCAGCTCCTTCTCATTGGCCGAGCCCAGCAGGGACATCACCGCCGGGTCGGCCGTGAGGTCAGCCAGCGAGAGGTCGCTGTGGGCTGCGTTGCCGTGGAGATGGGCGGCGTTGGCCGAAGCGGCGGCGGCGGCCGAGGCCAGCGAGTGGTTGGGCTTGGCGGCGAGGTGGGGGTGGGCGGAGGACGGGGTGTGATGAGCAGAGGGGTTCCTCTTCCTCATCTCGTCCTTCTCGCGGTTGAAGCGGCGGATCATGGCCGCCAGGCACAGGGAGTCCTTCATCAGCTTCTTCCTCTTCTTCTTCTCGGGCCGGTGGAGGCCCAGAGCCATCACCCTGTGCAACACAAACAGAACCACACTCGGGGGTCAGTTTAACGCCTAGCTGTGACTGGAGAAGCCCGAGCTTCAAAATAAAAGCCCTGCCGTGTTTCTGTACAAATGACGCAGATCCGACAATTCACCGACTGATATGACATGTGAAGATGCACACGTCGACAACCCCCTCCCGGGAGGGCGGAGCTTAATCAAAAGCCCAGTGACATTGACCTCTGCTGATGGAAGTACACTGACATGACCCTGAATATAACATTCAAACAGTGCTGTTTATACGACACACAACACACACACACACTTGAGAGCCAATGCTATTTCAGGGCACTTCTTTCAGGAGCTCTGCATGTACGCCGGCATTAAGCGAGCGATCAGCCAATCGGAGCGCGGCTAATGGGGTCTTTATGACTGCCCTGGATGACAGATATACGAGGCCTCTGCCACCAGGGCCGGACTTACCAGAGACCACCAGGTGGTGCATCTGTCAACGACTCCAACGAGAGAACCAAGTCCATGTCCCGGACAGAGTGTCGGCTCTCATGGTGTGCAGCAGCACATCGACGCAGGCCCAAAATACTTGTTTTTCCCATAAAACCACCTTTTTACATGAGATCACGCAGGCCCTAAAAGTGTTGGTTTTTTTTCCCCCGTGTGAATCGGGCAGTATAGAAGAGCCGGGTTTTCAAACGAATGACAGCAGCCACCTTTGGCACCCGCTTCGATACAGCAGACGGTGTGTTGCCTCCGACAGCCGCCAATCAAATTATGAATGATCAAAGCAGATGCCTCCTACGCTTTGTCCCAGCCTAATATCCTGTTAAACTCTGAGCGAATTATAGATGCCAGATATGCCTTTTCAGATGATCTGGGGGGAAAGGCAATGCATCAACCAGAATTCCCATGGAAAAAGGGTTTCCTTATCGTCTACCGAATGGAGAGGATTATAAAAATATCCTGTTCATTGTCAAGCTCCATGTTGTTTAACCTTTATAAAGAAGCATTTGGCCGCAGGTTGGCTCAAGTTCACACACACACACACACACACACACACACACACACACACACACACACACACACACACACACACACACACACACACACACACACACACACACACACACACACACACACACACACACACACACACACACACACACACACACACACTTTTTCTTAACATTTAACAAAGCAGAGAGTGTTGGAGCAGTGGTGCCTTTGACAGAACAAATAGAATCATCCCACCCGCAATCCCAGTCTGTGCTCACAACAATAACACACTGTGGACCGTAGGCAAATAGTAAGCAGGCGTCCTTCCTCACCCCTGCTTCGGCACTCTGTTCTTCCTGGGTTTACTCTCCTCGGCCACGTCTCCCGCCTTCTTCTTCCGCCGCTGGATCTCCTGCTCGGTGCCGTCGTTCAGCTTCTGAAGCAGAACCAGCGTTAAACGTCAAGAAACACTGCAGCACCTTGGTGTCAGCTGACGTTACAGAACAGGTGTGCCACACAGGCGAAACGCAGGCAAACACTCACACACAATAATGGCGACTATGTGGGTGAATTCCTGTGTTGGATACCTGCCTGTATGTGTCACACGTGATTTAGAGAACATAAAAGCACAAAAATGTCAAAAAAACGATATATGCTTTTCCTGGAACTAGACAGCTGAGTTTGAGGTATACTTTAGGATCCTCCTCCGAACCTGCTTTGTAGAACAGGACAGGTCCCAGGCTAATACTACTGGGCCGATAGAGAACCACACAGTGTTGGTATCATGGCAGCCACTGGAGGCTGGCCAGCCCTTGCATACATTCTGGAGAAAAATAATAATCACAGCCCCTCCCTCCAGGCCGCCCTCCAAAGCCACCAAAAACAGACTAGCTCTCTGCGTTATGTTAATCATACTGTTAATGTTAGGTTAACGCTGGTGATGTTGTTTTATCTTACTCGGCCACAATACATTTATTAACACTTGCTATAGCCTTGCTTTGTCTGGGTGTTGGTAATCACTGCAGACGTACATCTCAAGCATGAACCCAACATCGACAGCATGATTTGCATTGGGATCAGGTTAATCCTGTTTATCCCTACCGCGCCCCTCGCATCTTTGGCCCCCTGGGGCCCACCAGCCTGTTGTGGGCCCAGCCCTGCCTCCCTGTTGTGTTCGAGGCCCTCACCTTGTTCCCCTCCTCCCCTTCGGACTCCGAGGCGGCTCTGAACTGCAGGGTACCCGTGTTGATGTAGAACCCGCCCAGCTTGGTGGTCAGGGAAGCTGGCACCAGCTCATCATACTGGAACCATGGAACACACAACCACAACACGGCTCAAAACGGGTCGCTTGTTCGATATTCTGTTACCGCAAAAAAATAAACCAACGTTAAACAGAAGAATGGCATGGACACTTCAGCTCCAGAAACACGTCGGCCCCAAGCATTCGCTTGATACATACATTCCAACCTTTGGTTCTCGCAGTAGGACATGTTTACACGGTCAGAGAGACTCTCGGATCACGTGTGTCAGTACTGTGAGAGCGGGCCTCCCGTTCCACGCCAGAATAAAATACGTTAGTATTTACTCGTACTAAAAGGCGAAACCACAACGTGTAGCCTTCTGTGAACCAAAGACACCTTCGGACACAAATATACAAACCCTAACAACAAGAGCATATGGACCTATAGTAGCCAGAGGGAGCATTGATAGACATAACCATGCACTGCTGACGATACCACGGGAAACAAATATAAAATAGCCCTAATTACGTGTTATATACACATAATCACACCTGTATGTGTGTTTATGGTAGTATGTGCCCCAGGTATACGCCCTTATGTTGCCAAGGAGGCCCTAGCCTACACTCACAGCCTCCGAGTTGTCTATGAAGGGGTCAGTCTCGTCGTATCCGAAGCCGATGTCAATCAGGTCCTGCATCCGATCCTTCCTCTTCTTCCCAGTGTTGCCCTGGAGATCAGCCAGGAGAGGTTCACATGAGCACTGAACACACAGCCTTCTGGTGAGGGCGTCACACAATCAGGGCCCTCCACACTGCTGGCCCCACTGTTTGCCCTTCCACCTGGGCCATTGGACAATTCTTTATTTACACAATTGGCAAACTTACTTTTTTTGCAGAACCAGAATTAAACAATAACATTAGGCAGATTGAATAATTTACCATCACCTACCATGAGTTTTCCCCGTGTTCATTAAAATACAACAATGGGGAGCAATTGAAGTTATGAAACAACCACATTTAAACGGCATTTCCAGAAAATACATACATATTTGTTTTCAAACTTTTTGGCCATTGCCTCCATCTTCAGCCGGTCCGTCTCGTCGTCATTGAAGGGGTCATTGGGGTCGACCACAGGGGTGGGGGGCTCGATGGGGGGCTTGCTCTTAACCTAGGAGATATTATTTTAAATACAATTATTGGGTGCACAAATGCCGCCAGAAAAATGTGCCTCATTAAAAAAAACACCCACCCCCAATCAAATAAAACACAAAAAACTGAAAATCCTGTTAACAGTAGCCTATTTTAACATTTCAAACATTCTGCTTAAAAATAAATAAAAACTTAAGCAGATATTCTGTGTTTCTAAACTTGACTTGAAATGTAAATAAACAATTATTTATAATATGCGCATAATATATACATCACAACAAGTCCATAATCTGACATCATACAATACTATGGCTGTGACATTTGCCTCATTCCCATGTTACATCCTGGTATTTCCATCCAACTCGCCAGTCTATCACCCGCAGCCAGAGGGCCAAACTGCATGTGGCATTTTCAAGTGCTGTAATGGCTGTGTGACTAGGCTGTTGCTGGGCAAGTCGGTGGATAAGACACAGGTACCAGCACAAGATAAGCTTTATCTTGTCGTTTGAGAGAGCGCTGGTCCCCAACTAACGAGCAAACAATCTTTGGGCTGAAGTTGCGATACTTAACAGTATGCAGAGTGTAGGACCGTACGAATGACTGAACCGTGGGTCTTTTGTGTAAAATGCCATGAATGGTCATTTGCACCACGCTAGTTCATGGAAGGACAAGGTGGACTTCCCCTTAGTAAGCGATGACATGTCCTTCGCAGTTAACAAGGCAATCAAATAAACTCGCACACACATTTCGCCCCGTCTTATCGACCAGTAGCCTTACCTGGAGATTTTTAATGAGTTCCCCGTAATTAAACTCTACCGACGACTGGTCATTGGGCTCCGACAGAGACAGATCCAATCGCACTGTAATCTTTTTCGCTTCTGTCGCGTCCCTGTTGCCAGTTTTGCCGAAACGACCACTGCCACCATCTGCCCCGGTCGCTGTCGCGTCGACCTCCCCATCTCCATCAAAGTTGATGTCGGCCGCATCCTCCAAGCGGCGTTTCCTAGAATCCGTTGCTAATCCAGCTGCGAAGGTCGATAGGGTGACAAATTGTACTTTTCTCGGTTCGGCCATTTGGATGAGCTGCCTGCCTAAACCTCTCTCCGGACAGACAGCGCGAGCTTTTCGCGAAACTACTCCAAATTGATGACTTGAAGAATGTTTCACGACGCTGCAGCGGCTGCTTAGAGTCTGTACATGCGTAAGGAGCTCACCCGCACCATGCAATTTGAGTTAAAGGAGGTGTGATGGCCTGGGAAAAGTTGTTTTTTAGTAGCTACTTGCATCCTCAAATTGCTATGGGACCGAGGCATTCACAGGAGCCATCTTGGATTTCGGGAGTAAATAAAATATCAGAGGGAGGTCACTGGGCCTGCGCGTACGGCCCGAGCGGAAGCAGCGTGAGAAAGTGGGGTCAGCATGTCCAATCACAGTCTGCCCCATTCCTAAACCCGCCTCTGTCACAACAGGCGTTAATAAGACAATCATAAGATGGTACTATTATTATGACCTTTATTAAAGATATGGCTGGAGGAAGGACAATTCTGAAGTGCAGCGTCTGCAGGACGCTTCACTTAGGAACATAGCTACAATTCCCTTTCGGTCGTAAAAAAGAACCTACGCTTTTATGAAATGCCATTCTCCCACTTTCTATTCAGGAAAAATGCTGAATTGTGGGTTTTGCCACAATAGCAGAATCAAATCCCAAGCGGAAGCAGACAGTCATGATTGGCTCTTTCGGCTCCCCACCCAAAGCCTGCAGACTATAATTAAACTAACACCTAGACCACCTGTTGATTGCGTTTTGGTTTAAGAATTGCTTATAATTCAAATATAAAAATGGTTAGAGCATAATAAATCTACAACGTGTCAAAAAGTAATACAAAAGAAAATATTTATTCAGTCTTGAGATTCACATTTTCAGTAAAAATAAACTTCCATTGCAATATAAAATTGACACTTGTAAAACTGTATAACCGATAACAGATAAATAGCTCCATGCTCCTTTATTCCTGCTGCATAAAAGGATATGGCATCATTACATATTATACACAAGAGCACAATAATAACAAAAACCTATACAAGAAAAATATATCCCAGTAAATCATTGGTAACTGCAGAAGGTTGCATAATGTAGCTGTGCTTGAATGACGCCAGACCATAATATTGTATTGTGTAACTATTGTTATGAGAGAGCCACTCGGTTTTCCTTGGCCCACTTCCTCAGGGTTCGGATGATGTATTCCACCTGGGGGTTTCCTGAGCTGCGGAGCAGGGGCAGCACGTCTTTCAGCATCTCCCTGTGGGATGGACAGTGAAACAGGCGGTCAAATGGGATGGTAACATGATGCAGAGCTCTCACTGAAGATGGTCAACTTTTACTTTTAAGAGTAGGGCAGTAGTAGGAATAGGAAGGAGTAGGAAGAGGAAGACATTGCATTTCACAGGGGTTCTCTTCCAAGCACAATGAAGAATAAATAGTAATAAATAGTTGCTTTATCATTCACACATATAATAACTTTATTCTGTATGGAAATTGTATGTTGTGAGAAATCTTTGAAGGACCATGAGGTACTGCACAGAAGCCCTGCTGCCTTGCTTACTCGTGTGGCAGCAGTCGGCTAGCTTAATAACGCTATTAACAAATGGTAAGGCTATCTTAATAACGCTAATCACAATTGGTATCAAAGGACAACCCACACCGTGCAGACTACCACTTGATCTTAATACCCTATTCAACTTAATTTAAAACCTGATAAACAGGTTTTATATTCACTTCAATAATTTCATTCTCATAGAAAGAAACAAGTATTTCATCATGAAGCCGCTTCATGTGAGCCAGCGCTCTTTCCAGCCTACCTGGACTCTCTCCCAGCCAGGATGAGCTGGAAGATGCCCACGCAGGCTCCCCTCTTGCCCTCCCAGTAGTTGGAGTCGGGGTCCAGTTTCTCCAGAGCATCAAATGCCTTGGCTGCGTAGAAGAACTGGCCCATCTGAAACACCAAGAGAGCGGCGC
This sequence comes from Melanogrammus aeglefinus, assembly GCA_900291075.1. Taxonomy (NCBI): domain Eukaryota; kingdom Metazoa; phylum Chordata; class Actinopteri; order Gadiformes; family Gadidae; genus Melanogrammus; species Melanogrammus aeglefinus. The sequence goes on along the minus strand of OLKM01001846.1, from coordinate 26,099 downwards.
GATGAGCTCAAGCGGCCTCGAGAGCCCTTCAGGTGTCGCCCACATTCACAGAACCTGATTTCAGATTATTTAAACTCAAGCAAAAAGCAACTGGTTCAGGTTCGGGGCATTTATCTGAAAAGCTCTTCGTGAGGACCATCTTTGCATTTCTGTATTGAGGAAACTCTATGCAGTGCCGATTTCATTTTATATTCGTGAATTTTGCCCCCCATCTCTCCTGGTTCTCTGAGCAACGAGGGACAAATCCGTAAGGGGGCGGGGGGGGCAAAAGCAGGAGCAGCTCAGGAGGTCGAACAGGTTGTAATGAAAATGGGGGTAGGGTTGCGGATTTGATCCTAAGCTAATGCTGAGGGGTTTATTTATAGGTGTGTGTGGTGTAACCATGGAATACAAGCAATGTGTTCGGTATCTTAGCCCTCCCAAATAGGATTATGTTTATAGTCAACAAACTAGCCTCTGAGTGACCAAAAATAACAATAATACTTAATATACCATGAGCATCAAAAAGACCTATAGGCCTCGTTTCAAGGCTATGCATAACCTGTCTTTCACTAAGTGGTGGACAGCCTGAGAGGACTTTAACGATGAGGCGGGACCGATGGAAAGCGGCCATTAAAGGGCAGTCTTGAATGAGCGTTTCTCCTCTGCTTGTTTACCCAGGCGGTTGGAGTGCATAGGGCTCCCCAGGTCTGTCAGATCCAACCCGCCTGGGATGCCATTGGAGACAGCTCTAGTGATAGAGGGGGGGGGGGGCTGTATTGAATAAGCCAGAGAGTGAACTGGGCAGCAGCAGTGATTTGCAGCATTGAGAACATTCTGCCTAGTACGGCGTGTTTCAGAGTGGGGGGGAGTGGGGGGTGGGGGTTGGTAAGTGTTGGAGTGATCCGAGGGGTGACTCGGCAGAAGTCAAGGGGGATGACATCACCTTGTAGCAGTCGTTAGCGATGAGCTGCAGCAGAGCGAAGGCGTCCGAGGAGGTGCCCATGTTGAGGTACAGCTCCCAGGCCAACCGGCCCTTCTGGTTCATGATGTCTGGGGGGGAGACAAGATGGACGCCATGAAGCACAAACATGAGCAAAATGTGAAAAAAATCCACCATTATGAACTATATCGATATCCTAGAGCATTTTTTCCTAAACACAGGACCAGTCGCAGGACACCATATCCAGTATATGCACTATATATTTTATTTTGTTTTAAGTACTATTATTATTCATTATTGCCAACTCAGCATTCCTGGTATTGTCTCACTGTATTCTCAACACCTTGGTCTTGAGGAAGGGAAACATTCACGAAAAGGGGTGGATTGGAGGAACGTACAGGAGCGTGCCAGCCAGCTCAGGTAAACGTAGTCGTTCTTGATCTTCTCACTCTGAATGAGCAGGAACACCTGGAAAACAAGGTCAGAAACGACTGGCATGTCATCCACCCCTGGCTGCGTGTCAAGGGATTACAAATGCTTGAAGACATTTCTAAAGCGTTCTCCAGGAGCGGCATACCTCCTCTGCGTCCCTGTAGTTTCCCAGGGCTGCTTTGGCCTGTGCATAGTTAAAGTTGAAGGTGTCATCGTTATAGAAGTAGCTCTGCACGGGAAGAGAGACACAAGCATCAGCTTTAATGTTTGAATCACATTAATGTCCATGAATCACACCGGATCAAACAGCAAGGCTATTTAATTCTCTCACACACACACACACACACACACACACACACACACACACACACACACACACACACACACACACACACACACACACACACACACACACACACACACACACACACACACACACACACACACACACACTTCTGATCTGAAGTGGTTATTTTAAACCGGTGTGTGAATGCTCTTTTATTTAGCCCCATCGTTACTAAGCAAACACAAAAGAAGCGCATTTCTCGCCTGGGTTATGCAACACAATGTGGGAGCGCTTTTCTTTCTGCAGCGGGCCTAACCTTGACAGAGTTGAGATAAATGAGGACGTCCTCAAACTGTCTGAGGAGGAAGAAACAGGAGGCCATGCACTGCCTGCCGGGGATGGTGTCTGAGAAACAGCAGAGAGGACTTTAGTACTCACACACAAAGGCACAGGTAGACAAAACACACCATTCATGACATAAGCTCAATGCTATCTTGATGGCGTGATCTTGCATATAAAGATGGTAAAAATCTTCTGAGTAAAAATCTTCCTGGAGGTCAAAGTTGGTAATATGTAAGAGTTTTAGACACAATACAGCAATATGCAAGCTAGATGTGAGATAGAGAATCGAGGAATAGAATCATTCAAGTAGTTCTACAAGGACAATATATTACACCCGATTTTTTACGCCATTAATTGTAGTCGTTGCAAAACAAATTGATTAAAACGTACCACATTCACTGGCCGACCCCCCAACCAATTGGAAAAATTGTTGAGCAATCTTCAGGTGGTCTCTCTGAAACACAGGGACACACACACACACACACACACACACACACACACACACACACACACACACACACACACACACACACACACACACACACACACACACACACACACACACACAGTATAACACCAGCCAATGTCTCCAGCACAGATGTCGTTTCTCACGGTTAATTGAATAGGACTTCTAAATTAAAATCATATATTTTCAGACCTACCGAACCAATTTCCTGTCCCAGGGCAGCGTTGACCACTCCTTTCAGGATATACTCCTCGACGGGAGAAGATGAAGGTGCGTTAGTCAGGCTTGGTCTCACGTTAAGTCTCATAACGAGGGTTTGGTTTCCTAAACCTAGGACCACCGAGGTTCTGGTCCCACATATCTCAGGCTCGTATAAATCCCGTCCAATCAGGTCATTCGCTGAAGCTAGCGAGCTAGTCACATGCTTTGGGGGAGTGGCTTTGGAGGAAGGCCTTAGAGGGGAGGGATTTTTTTGGTTGGATACTTCCAAAAAAAAAAAAATCAAGCTAACATTGGCTTGCTTCTCCAAATAGCTTACCCTAGCTTTAAAGGCCTTCATTGACATATTCAAATGAAACACATGACATGACAGATCCGTCCACAAACGTCATCCTTTGCAGGCTCCATTGCGCTACTCGTTCTACACCGAGTGACTCAAGCACAACTTTGGGAGACCGTCATTATCAATGTTCATCACATTGCCATCTTTGTAGTTGTTGGAGCAAAGTACGGCTGTGGGGTTGCATGATTACCTGTGGAGTGGTGGGCACCAGGTCCTTGATTAGGTTATACGCCTCTTGGATGTCATCTGGAGAGGACAGATAAATGGACAGTAAGTTAGCAAGTTTTAAAATGGAACATCAAATTGCCTGGCTGGTAGCAGTCCAAAGTTGGCGCTTTTGGCATGCCATGATAATGGCTTTGTTTTGGATTTGTTGACTTTTGTGTAGTAAGGGATTAATGAGTGTGAGACTGTTTTCTAGAGGCCGCCGTTTTGGATGGGTACCCTACTATTTCCGAGTTCCCGTTTCCAAGAAAATAAGACGCGACTCGGCGCCGACCCTTCAAAAGGTCCATGTCCATCAGATACTCTACAACATCACTATGGAGTGAAACGGCCTCCTAGGCTTACGCTAATATGCCCAGGAGTGTTTGTTATGGGAGGGGCGGCGCCAACACCTTGTCTGAGGTAGTAGATGACGAGGTTGAGGCGGGCCTCTGGAATCACATCGATTAGAGGAGGAAGCACCTGTAAAGCCCCTTCTCCGGCACGGAAGACCACCTGCAGAGCGCACACGCACACGCACACACACACCATCTTATTGATGCAAAGGTCAAAATGCTTATTCATTCCCTCTGCCTCTTATATACATACAGACAGAAAATAGAAAATGCCTTTCAGTCACTCCGGTTGTATACTCTCTGTGTTGCTAACCAAATTGTACAGGCAGTGCCATTCTTCTTCTTGACCTATATAGGCCCATAAGACTCACCAGCGCTGTGTAATTATGCTTCACAACATGGGTTGTTGGGTTGTTTTGGGGTTTGCTAGGATTAAGGTCGCTTGTACATTGTACATCTACCCACACTCATTTTACATTTGCACTTACATTGAACAATGACACCCTGGTCAGGAATTAGGTCAGTTAAGCTAGTTAAATGAAACCTTGGTTAATGTTCGTTGTGATTCATAGGACACACACAAACAACAAATTAGGCATTGCAACCAACAAATGTTAAGGGATAATAGGACATGCAACCAAGCACACACTCGTGTGCAAAGCCTCACATCTCTGTAAGGAGCTTACCAGGTTGTGTCGAATAAGCTCTTTAGCAAACTCAAAGGAGCAGGAAGAGATGTCCATTAAGTTCTTCAGCTCAGCCTGGGGGAGAGAGAGAGCAAATATTACCCACAGAACCGCATCACAATAAACCCCAAAAGAGTAATTGTTACAATCAAGCATTGAAGGCTCAAAATAGAAAAAGGGTCAATATTGATTTAAGTCTTTACCATAGCCACAGCGTGTTAAATAGTTTGTTTAAATAGTTAAGGCTGGGGCTGCGGTCGTTTCTGTATTTATGGATGTTTGTTATTATGGAGTAATAATTGGGTCCATTAGCTGCTAGCATTAGTGGCTCTGGTTCACCTCGGCTGCTTTGCCGTTGTACAGCCTGAAGTGGTTGCAGGCCTTCAGGTTGAGGGCGATGGTGGAGTCAGGGATGCTCTGCAGGTAGACCGCCAGCACTTCCTGTGACACATCGTAGTAGTCCAGCTTGTAGTAACACAGGGCCACATACACCTTCAGGGCCAGGAAGTCTCTACAGACAAACAGGAAGCCATCAGTATAGTGGTCCAGCATGTAGGAACACAAGGCCACTAAAGGGTTTGCTAAAGAGGCAAATGTAGCTAACAATAACACTGATTAGCCAATGACTAGTGTAGCAGTCATTACAAGACAAACGAGAATAACTTTTACAAGCCAGGAAATTCCATCACAAGAGCAACTTATGCGGTCAGTGTACAATGCATCCCGACCACACCATTACATGAGGCCACATAAACCTTCAGTCACTTTTGCATTAAGTTTAACTGTGTGTGTGTGTGTGTGTGTGTGTGTGTGTGTGTGTGTGTGTGTGTGTGTGTGTGTGTGTGTGTGTGTGTGTGTGTGTGTGTGTGTGTGTGTGTGTGTGTGTGTGTGTGTGTGTGTGTGTGCGAGCGCGCACACATGCGTTTGTTTCAGACCTGTTTTGCAGTAGGATGCGTTTGTAGATGTCGATGGCTTCCTGATAGTGGGAGCGCATGTAGTGGATGGAAGCCAGACTCAGCTGGTCCTCCGTCACGTCCTCAAGGTTCTGGTGGAAACCCATCAGTTTCTTCTCATCGTTGAACTAACGGCCACACAACAAGAGGAACTAATCAGAAGGTATTGCTCATGGGCATGGCCTTTTAGAACAGGTCATGCAGGAATTTGGATGACAATATATTGGATGACAAATGCATCAGCCATTAGGCCATCTAATCTAAGAAAATTAAAATGCAAGAAAAATAAAAACAAAAACAGGCATTTGAACCTTGTGAGCCAGGTGGAAGAGCAGTCGATTTTGTAGTGGGGATGTGGGAGCTGTGTGAGAGAGTACAAAACACTGTCAGTTGCCCTTGGTCGTAGGGGGTATAGCTATAACTGGAGCCCTTAACGGGTCCTTCCAGGTCTCGATGTGGGGTTCTCACCCTTGGATGCAGCCTCCTCAGCTTCCTTGTAAAGGCCCAGCAGAAACATGGTGCAGGCCAGATAGACCCACACCTCCACTGGACACTCTGCTTTCTCGCTCAGAGTTTTGTAAACCTGTCCCAACAGGACAGAGACACACTCAGAGATTGACCCGGAAAACGTGACTTGGTTTACAAAATTACAAAAAAAACACACACACACCTCCATTGCTCTCTTGTGATCCCCGAGGTGAAACGCACAGTAGCCCATCCAAAGGTCTGCATGTTCCTCTCCCTCCCCCACATCTCTTTGGAACTGGAAGGGGACAACAGAGCAATAGTTCTGCATCAGCAACACCGAATACCATCACTCAGCTGCTTGACTGGCAGTGGTCCAATATGCAGTAAACCACTGGTGTATGATTCTCTACAGGTGTGTCTACCTCTAAAAGTGTCAAGGCCCCAAGGTAGTCCCTCTGCTGTAGATATTCTTCTAGGTCGGGGATTTTCTTCGTCCTACTTTTGTTTTTCTTCTCATTTAAACCGATGGGTGCATCTCCCCCCACAGCTGGTTTGGTACGAGACAGTATCTGTCAGATTGTAAAAGGCACAAGTACACGTTATGAGGACCAGCGGCCTTTGCAACGGAAAATGTTTTTCTTACACACGTATTTTTATAACATGAGCATGGTGTTATCCAACTCCCGATCGAGGCTGTTTTCTTTCATTGAACTCACCATCACGGAGTGCGTGTTTGCCCCTGCGAGATGAGGGGGCGGCTTGTTGATCTCTAACCAAGGTAACGCTGTGGACACCGAGCCTGATTCTACCGATGCACGGTCGGATGTTTCTGCTTAGGCGAGCTTCACGTTTACATATTCAACTAAGCCAACTGTAGCCTTTTTTTTCACTACGCAAGCATTAAATCCACGCAAACTATCCAAAACAACATCAATCATGATTGGTTCACGTTTCTAAAAATGATAATATGATCAAAGTATTGCGACGTTATGCAGATCTTCCGGACCAGGCAACCCTTCCAAGCACCCACAACATATTACTACTTCCGGTCATATCTTTCACAATAAAATTAGGCAATCGTTAATGTGCTTTGAATCCTTCCTAAATGTAACAAAAAAAAAAGTTCGATGTAGAACTGCTTAGAGAAGTGTACAACTGCTGAAAATGTAATGTTAACATAATTAAGTGGATCCAAATATCGAACCTCTTAACAGTTTATTTTGTCAATGCTTCATAACTGCCCGGGCGGAAATAAGCTTATGTAATCAGCTTCACAGGGCATATTTGGCGAATGCATCCATCAGTTGCTTAGCAACACTGTAAAGATAAACTTTTTGTAAGGAAGGAACCATAGACCTTTTAAAAAGTCTGATATATTTAAGAAGTAACTAGTAAATCACAACGCTTATATAGAGGCACGTTAACGAGATTCTATTCAGTGTAGAAAGTACTGCACAGCCCCAGTGGCCTAATGGATAAGGCACTGGCCTCCTAAGCCAGGGATTGTGGGTTCGAGTCCCGTCTGGGGTGAAAAATTTTAAATCCCAAATCCATCACATGGCATGTTAGAATAGAACGCCTTTGAATTATCAGTCAAAATTAGGCCCTTCACACCAAAAAGAACCTTCAGTCAGTTCCGTGCTGGTGCTGGGGCCAGTTCAAAACTGGTTCCAACCTTATCCCAGTTATGAACCAGTTGGTTTCACACCGGCCAGAGCCATCCATGGAGCCGGCGAGAGTAACTTCATGACGTCACTGCAAAGTCTGCATATTCCCCGCTTTCCCAGCAACCCTCGCGCCTTGCGAAAGTTTGTGCTCCACACAGAACCTTCCTCACCGTCATAACGTAGCATTTCGGGGCACCAAGTTGCTTTAGAGCGGTACTGATTGCGTGTTTCTTTCAAGTGTCAAATAGTTCACGAATAAAATAACCATAAGGTTCAAGTGCGGCCATAAATAACTAAGGCTAAATATAATTAGACAGTCTATTGCTGGATTATGTGGTTGGCTCTTTTTTCTTCGCTGTGCTCTGCCTTCTGGTGTAGCTGTGTCTATTTTTGTTTTTGTAAACGGTTTTAAAAAACCCAACACACAAAACACAAAATAAATGCCATTTGTTTTTTTCCTTTTGTCCTTTTTTCAGTTTCAAAAACAATCAATCAGAAAAAAACAAAACAACGACTCTGTTAATTGTTTTTTCTTGATTCTCAGTTCTCGTTCTAGCCCAGCTCAATCCTGGGGCTGGAGTTGAACCGGTTTTTTACAGGGCCGGAGCCGGTTCGGCGATGTGTGAAACCAAAACATGGCTCTAGCTCCGATTTTCCGGCGGTGTGAAAGGCCCAAATGCAACGCAGCTTTAGTGACAGTATTCCTACCATTTTAAACTTAGGATGTGTAAGCGATCTTCACTTGTTTGGTATTTGAAGCGAGATATCGACAGCTCGACCCTCCATTGTTTCGTTGCATCCAACAAAAACTCGTGAACGCAACGCAAAACCCCCACAACACCCACCCCTTGTTGATTGGAATACTGTTTATGGTTTTGGGGTCGTTGGTAGTACCATTTTGCTTGTGTACGATCTTGGAGGCATAGGCCGCCTACAGACGCGTTTGACAGCCTGCTTACGGGATCGTGGGCCAAAGATCAGATGAATTGTAATCTTTTGTTTCGGCATGTATACCGATATGGGTTACCCGTGTCCCCCTGCAACAAATCTGTCCCTCTACTTACTGTAACAGAAGGCGCCTTTATAGGGCCATTCCCCCAGCATTGGCAATACTACTCAAGCTTTGTATATTATTAAAGCAGGCGGGTCAGCATACTGATGAAAGACGACAGGTGTCGGAGTCTAAAATGTTTATTGCACAGATTCCTTTACAGTGTAAGCACAAGCAAGCCTTTATTGCCGAGAGTTAAGACCACTCCGAGGCGGCGCCGCCCCAGTCGGAAGCCTGGGCAGTGGGAGCAGCAGACCAGTCCTCAGTGGGAGCCTGGTTGCTCCAGTCCTCTGTTGGAGAGACGAGTGGGAGAATTAGGTCATGCCACATAGGAAATACGCTGATGCTCTGAATGCAAAATGGAGAGTCCTAGCTCAACCTCTACATTAATGACACTCACCGGTAAAACCCTTCTGCAGCGATCTTCGCAGGGGCAAGCTAGGGATGAATAAAAGATAAAGAAAGAATATGTAGTCAATTCACTGGAAATATTCCACCATGAAATTGAGGTTTGGCAAAACCGGGTCAAATGACATGCATGTCAAATGCATGCACCGTCAGTGAGGCTCACCTTCCCCGCCAGCCCCCGGGGAACTTGCTTGGATGGGCACAGAGATGGCCACCTGGACCCCCTCGGCCCCAGTCCGGCCGCCTCGGGCTGGACCTGGTCACCGCCGCTGGGGCGCTCCACTCGCCCTGGAAACTCCTCCTTCCTCCACGGCCTTCTCCGCAGCGGCCTGCTCCTCCTTCTCAATCTGTGGCGACAACGGCACGGCTCAGGAAACGGCATGACCCAAGGGAAACCCCCCCTCTCTCCCCAGAGCGGCTTTAAGCACCAGATATCTGGACTGAAAATGCCCCCAGTATGACACCCTTGCAAGCCTCACCTCCTCTGGGTCACGTGTTAGAAGTAGAGTCGGCATGAACGTCCCAGGGGGTGCTCCCTAGAGATGGGTTCCCCTCATCCGGGAGCACCTTCCCGGTGTCAGCATCCACCACATCAGACCCACCGAGTGGTGACCACTGTAACGGCATTAGGATCAACAGGGGTACAGCAACTCGTATAGAACGAAACACAGCGGCCTACCCTAGACCAGATAATCTTAAAGATCATTCATTGAAAAGACTGCACTTAAGCGAGATGCGTCTCATGTAGATGGGATATGGAGTGAGGGTTGTGCTCGTGGGTCAACTATCAAACGAACCATTCAGCGGGACGCGCAGCCCTCGTGGTTGTCAGCGAAACCCGGGCTGGCTTTGGTGTGCACACTTCCGACACCAAACACCGATGGGTCAGTTGCAAGGCTTTTAATTGTCGTGCGGTGACCCTTCAATCTAACAGACAGAGATTACAAAATGGTTGAAGCAGTCTGAACTCAAAACCCACACGTATGTTGAATTGAACCGTCTTTCAGGTCGCTGGCATGCACGCGTTAAAACTGAAAATTCATTTGCGCTGCTTTTTTATTCAGAATCGTCACTAGGAGCCCCAAGCCACCTTGTTATTGCAGGGAATAGGCGATGTCCACATAGCGCAGCGGAGAGTCAGTGTTGCACAGGGCAATGGTCGGGCGGAATGTTGACGTAACGGGCCTCAGTTTAGAGGCTGGTCCGGTCGCCCGGGATCCGTCACGATCAAGGAGGCGCGGCGTGCTCTCTGAAGGCCGCACTGGATCTGATTGAGTGAAGCTGAGTAACCGGGGGTGAATGCGTCCCGTGGAATGTCGTTGCACCGGGTAGCCAGAAGCAACTTTCAGCACAGCTCTCCTGCAGGGAAAGGTCTAGGAGAATACGTGAATATGGACCAGTGAAAATAACATTCTCGCATTTCTCTTTGTGATATAGAAATGGCGCATCCATGGAATTTTTCTGTTGAGGCAACGAAGGACGTGTGCTCGACGCACT
>OLKM01001846.1:0-10000 GCA_900291075.1 Melanogrammus aeglefinus | reverse complement strand
CCATTTAAACTTAGGATGTGTAAGCGATCTTCACTTGTTGGTATTTGAAGCGAGATAACAGCTCGACCCTCCCATGTTTCGTGCATCCAACAAAACTCGTGAACGCAACGCAAAACCCCACAACACCCACCCCTTGTTGATTGGAATACTGTTTATGGTTTTGGGTCGTTGGTAGTACCATTTGCTTGTGTACGATCTTGGAGCATAGGCCGCCTACAGACGCGTTTGACAGCCTGCTTACGGGATCGTGGGCAAAGATCAGATGAATGTAATCTTTTGTTTCGGCATGTATACCGATATGGTTACCCCGTCCCCTGCAACAAATCTGTCCCTCTACTTACTGTAACAGAAGGCGCCTTTATAGGCCATTCCCCAGCATTGCAAGACTACTCAAGCTTTGTATTATTAAAGCAGCGGGTCAGCATACTGATGAAAGACGACAGGTGTCGGAGTCTAAAATGTTTATTGCACAGATTCCTTTACAGTGTAAGCACAAGCAAGCCTTTATTGCCGAGAGTTAAGACCACTCCGAGGCGGCGCCGCCCCAGTCGGAAGCCTGGGCAGTGGGAGCAGCAGACCAGTCCTCAGTGGGAGCCTGGTTGCTCCAGTCCTCTGTTGGAGAGACGAGTGGAGAATTAGGTCATGCCATAGGAAATACGCTGATGCTCTGAATGCAAAATGGAGTCCTAGCTCAACCTCTACATTAATGACACTCACCGGTAAAACCTTCTGCAGCGATCTTCGCAGGGGCAGCTAGGGGATGAATAAAAGAAAAGAAAGAATATGTAGTCAATTCACTGGAAATATCCACCATGAAATTGAGGTTTGGCAAACCGGGTCAAATGACATGCATGTCAAATGACATGCACCGTCAGTGAGGCTCACCTTCCGCAGCCCCGGGGAACTGCTGGATGGGCACAGATGGCACCTGGACCCCCTCGGCCCAGTCCGCCGCCTCGGGCTGGACCTGGTCCACCGCTGGGGCGCTCCACTCGCCCTGGAACTCCTCCTTCCCCACGGCCTTCTCCGCAGCGGCCTGCTCCTCCTTCTCAATCTGTGGCGACAACGGCACGGCTCAGGAAACGCATGACCCAAGGGAACCCCCCCCTCTCCCCCAGAGCGGCTTTAAGCACCAGATATCTGGACTGAAAATGCCCCAGTATGACCCTTGCAAGCCTCACCTCCTCTGGGTCACGGTAGAAGTAGAGGTCCGGCATGACGTCCCAGGGGTGCTCCCTAGAGATGGTTCCCCTCATCCGGAGCACCTCCCGGGTCAGCATCCACCACATCAGACCCACCGAGTGGTGACCCTGTAACGGCCATTAGGATCAACAGGGGTACAGCAACTCTATAGAACGAAACACAGGGCCCTAACCCTAGACCAAGATAATCTTAAAGATCATTCATGAAAAGACTGCACTAGCCGAGATGCGTCATCATTAGATGGGATGGGTGAGGTGTGGCTCGGGTCACTATCAAACGACCATTCAGCGGGACGCAGCCCTCGTGGTTGTCAGCGAAACCCGGCCTGGTTTGTGTGGCACACTTCCGACACCCAAACACCGATTGGTCAGTGCAAGGCTTTAATTGTGTGCGGTGACCCTTCAATTCTAACAGCAGAGATTACAAATGGTCTGAAGCAGTCTGAACTCAAACACCACCACGTATTTGAATTGAACCGTCTTTCAGGTCGCTTGGCATGCACGCGTAAACTGAAAATTCATTTGCCTGCTTTTTATTCAGAATCGTCACTGGAGCCCCAAGCCCACCTTGTTATTGCAGGGAATAGCGATGTCCACATAGCGCAGTGGAGAGTCAGTGTTGCACAGGGCAATGGTCGGGATGTTGACGTAGGAGGCCTCAGTTAGAGGCTGGTGGTCGGCCCGGGGATCCGTCACGATCAGGAGGCGGGGCTCTCTGAAGGCCGCCTGGATCTGATTGGTGAAGGTACCGGGGGTGAAGCGCCCGTGGAATGTCGTTGCACCGGTAGCCGAAGCAAACTTCAGCACAGCTCTCTGCAGGGAAAAGGTTAGGAGAATATAAGACCAGGGAAATAAACATTCTCGCATATTCTTTTGTGATATAGAAATGGCGCATCCCAGGAATTTTCTGTTGAGGCAAACGAAGACGTGTGGCTCGGGTCACTATCAAACGACCATTCAGCGGGACGCAGCCCTCGTGGTTGTCAGCGAAACCCGGCCTGCTTTCTGTGGCACACTTCCGACACCCAAACACCGATTGGTCAGTGCCGGGCTTTAATTGTGTGCGGTTATAAATAATTGGAAAAATAGGCGGCAAGCAGGGTCAAATTGGTTTTAAGCCGGCCATGAACAGTGGAAGGCTTGGCTGGAGCCCCTTTACAGAACATCTGAGAAGCCCAATCGTGCAATGAACCTACACCTACAGGGCTTGTGAGAGGTTCTTCCATCAGCAGGTGTCCGGCTGTGGTCTCAGTTAGCCCACCTGCCCCGTGTTCCTGGAGGAGATGACGCAGATGTCAGCTGGGTTCTCAATAGCCACGATGGCCCGAGCGGCCAGCAGAAGTTTCTCCCAGGTACGCCTCAGGTTGATGATGTACACTCCTGGTCAAAATCACATCAAAAAGGTCAAGTCCAGCATTCAAAGTTAGCGTACTGATGAAGAGGTAAACGTGTTCATTTATTCGTCAAACATGATGCATAACTCGTGCTGCTCAGCGACAAAGGGCTGATTATGATCCCACGGTCACGCAAAGTAAGGACCACACAGACGCTTCGACAACCCGTTTTGGTTCTGCGCCGGGTTTTGGTGAGCGTACCAATCACAGCCCTTGCTGCTGCGTCACCGCCACGGAAAGTTAAGAATTTTTGGGAGGCGCACGGCAAGCCCTTGCGATGGACGCAAGGACGTAACGGGTCCGAAACCCCCTTGCGTTGCGTGAATGTGGGACCATAGACATCCCTTAAGTAACATGAAAAAAAATATATACATTATATCCTAGGAATTTCCTCTTAAGGCAATGGAAGACGTGTAGCTCGGGTCACTATCAAACGACCATTCAGCGGGACGCAGCCCTCGTGGTTGTCAGCGAAACCCGGCCTGGTTTCTGTGGCACACTTCCGACACCAAAACACTGATTGATCAGTGCCAGGCTTTAATTGTGTGCGGTTATAAATAATTGGAAAAATAGGCCAATTAGGACCATCAATAGTTCATCTAGACTCTGCATAGCCAAACAGCCCTCGCCTCCCTCTATTGTATGCTGTACCGTACAGCATACAATTAAGTTTTGTACATTAAGTACCATGGCGTACAGTACGCCATGGTACTTAATGTACAAAACTTAATGTACTGTATGTTGTTATTCATAATACTTAATTGTGCAGCATCTGCAATAGCTATCACTGCTGTATACGTGGAATGGGTTAACCTAGCGATTGTTAGTACTTGCACTTGGTTCTATGAACATATTTTCTGTACGACACCGAACCGATATATTGTTTCACTTAAGAAAACTGAACTTATTGTAAGTCGCTTTGGATAAAAGGGTCTCCTAAATGGCCAAAATTAAAATGTAAAAATGATATGTAGCCTACTCACCATCGCTTTTTCTCTTGTACACATAGTGCTCCATCTGGAAGTCCATGTTGGTTCCACCCAGATGTGTTCCTGCAGCCAGGAACTTGAGCACATCTTCCTCCTTCATTTGAAGGACATCCAGACCTCCGGACATCGTGACCGCTCTCCCTGCGTTACGAGTTTAACGGGAAAACTACAAGGAAAAATAGAAAAGACAAAAAGCTGATCAGAAAGATTTCGTGATGGTATATCCGCTGTAATTGTTTTTTTAAAAAGGAAGCTATCAAATAAAAACAACGTCGACAACCGAGAAATTGCGATCGCTCTCCAAATGATTCGGGATAATAAGTATATTAAGTATAATTTGTACCAGGATACATTATTATTAAATGGGATGGTTGAGGTGTGGCTCGGGTCACTATCAAACGACCATTCAGCGGGACGCAGCCCTCGTGGTTGTCAGCGAAACCCAGCCTGGTTTCTGTGGCACACTTCCGACACCCAAACGCTGATGAAGCAGTGCAAGGCTTTAATCGTGTGCGGTTACCTTACAATTTTAACAGCAGAGATTACCAATGGTACATCGGCTGTAATTTTTTGGTAAAAAATAAGCTATACCTGGCAATATGATTAGATTGTTAACCGAGAGGCTGTATTAGCCCGACGCCATGATAAGGATATTACGCCGCATTGCCAAGCCCACGGCGTGTGCCTCCATATCCGAGTGCCTCGCTTTAAGGCAAAGTGGACGAGATTATTATCATTGTAACGATATACATATTATCTATGTAAAAGTACATTTAGAGAGTCCGGACGGCATTTTAAGTTAAAATTTCATAAATTTGGAGCTCACCACGAGACAACGCCGTATGGAGTTCTGTACCGCAAGGTAAAAAGAGACCGGATGCGGAAACTACGTCATTGATATTAATGTGTTTGGGGGGGGGGGGGGCTCTGCCGGATACAGTACAATGGAGGATCCCCAGAGCCTTGAGAGTCGAGAAAAACAGTCCAGGTTTTTGATCTGCCCAGTGACATCCAACTTGAAGTAATTTACTTGCAATTGTATTCATATTTGAAGAACAAATTGGCCTGGGTGGGCTTGGAAACATTTTATCAGCATCTCTTACCAGGGTATCCCAAATTGACAGCAGTATGATGTAGATGAATAAAGAGACAATAAAACTCGCAAGCAATTCAATGACATTCTAAATTTGGCAATTGCTCAGGATTTGACCTAATATTGATGCACTTGAATGAATGATCTTTATTTGAAAAAAGTACAGGTACGGGTACAGCGAGATTTGGGAGAGCTCCCCTTGGTGCTTAAAAAAGAGGACAAGGAACTTACATAAACAATACATTTTGATAAATAAAAAAATACAGAAATACAAATATAACTAAAACTGAACTGTTGAACAGTTCCTACAGAGAGGGGAGAGGGCAGCCGATAATCTTCTGGGCCGAATTAACGACCCGCTGTAGTGCCTTTCTCTCTGCAGCTGTGCAACTGGAGAACCACACGCAGATACAGTATGTGATTATGCTCTCCACTGAACGTAGAAGGTCACAAGCAACTCCTCCCTAAGGTGGTAGTTCCTGAGGACTCTCAGGAAATAGAGTCGCTGCTGTGCCTTCTTGATGATGGCCGTGGTGTTGGTCCCCCTGGATGTGCACCCCCAGGAAGCAGAAGGCTGCGACCCTCTCCACGTAGCCACCTGTCGATGAGCAGGGGCTGGATCACAGTCTTTCCTCTCTCCTGAATCGATGATGTGACCTCCCGGGTTTTGAGCTGGTTCAGCAGCATGTTTTATTAGCCTTTGCTTGCACTTCTTGCTCAGCTGCTCCACCTCGTCCCGGTATGCGGTCTCGTTTCCCCCCACCCCCCCCCCCCCCCCCCCAAGATGCGGCCCGCTGCGGTGATTGTCATTGCTGGAAATGGACGGGGATTAAGTCGTGTGTGTATAGAGGGAGTAGAGCTGGGGGCTCAGCACGCAGCCCTGAGGGGACCCGGTGCTGAGTCTGAGGGCTGTGGAGGTGTGGGAGCCTACCCGCAGCCTCTGAGGCGGTCAGACCGGAAGTCCTTAATCCAGGTGCAGGTGTTGAGTGGTAGTACCCAGTCTAGGGGAACACCATTCTGTCCAGTAGTATGGTGTTGAATGCCGAGCTGAAATCCACAAAGCTAAGAGGTGACAGGTTTCAGGAGCAAGGTAAACAGTGGGTAGCCTTCTTCATGTACAATCCTGCTTCAGAGGCGTTTCCATCCTGACCAGAATACAATCCTCTAGGAAACCAATGAATACTTGTTGCGGTCATATTTAAAGATATTGAACAATGTGCAATAATATTGTCAGTCAATAGCTTCAGTTTAAAATAATCTGTATAAGCGTTTACCTTTTATTCAGGCACTGCCCAAACGTTTGAATTGTAAATGGTTTGTAATCATGTTTGAATCATAAAGAAGTTAAATGCTATATTGGTCCGTCCAAATAGATGCACTGTGCATTGACAGTGAGTAGTTGACTGAGGAAAACAGACATTTTGAAGACATTTCAGCCTGTTTTGTTATGAATTGGTCATTAATTGTGAATGTTTTCTGATTGAACTTGTACTTCTTTACAGTAAAATAAAGGGGGAAATTGAAGTTGTTATGCAATGGTTTTACTAGCTCTGCCCATTTTCGATCAAATTGGACTGTATGTGGTCCATGAGCTAAAATTAGAAAAGTATAAATGAAAAACAACACTTTGTCACTTCATTACAAAAGGTAGACTTTTTATATACTTTGCCAAATAAACAGGCACAGGATCCATCTGAACAGTCAAATACAGACCAAATTCCCACAGGTACAATGACCATAATCTTAAAAACAGAACATCAACATGGAGAAGGCTCTAAGACTGATGGGACATAAAACTGAAATACTGGCAATCAGTTGGTTGCAATTTATTTTGGCACAGGTCAGATAACAGGAGTTACGTGTAAAGATGGGTAAACATCACAAATGTACAGAAAGACTACACATAGTGCAAACCCTATCCAACTTATTTGGTTAGGAGTATGTTAATCTTTTGCTTGTACTTAATTAGAGTTGACCAATCAAATCAGTTTTGAGGGTCAGCTAAATGTACTGTAACCCTATAACAGCTTGTTTTGTTAGTTCATCAACGGTCTTCTTGATGAACTCTTCAATCCAAATGTTTTAATCCGATCAGAATTTCTATTCCAATTGCCTCCCTGATAAATGTGCTGGTTTCTTTACTAAGTATAGACTTCCCTAAAGTAACATTATATAGCACACATCATATAAGTATTACTCTTTTTACTTTAGTTATTGTTTACAAATCTTGGAGAAACCATTCAGGACAATGTCCAGGAATAAAACAGATGGGGCTAATCGTACTCAGTACCATCCTCACGTCAGTGCTTTCGTTCAAACAGTGTTTCCAGTGTAACACACAATCCTAGTCTGAATGCTGGATTCATTATTTGTATACATTTGCATTTTATAAGATAATCCATTTTATTTCTGCGACCACCTGTTCACAATTAAACTGTGAAATCAAAGTACTTTTCATGAACATAAAGCAAATGTCATTCAATCTCTATTAATGTGCCATTGCAAAACCAAAAGCAAACTCTACTTTTAAAAAAACCCTAACAGGTATTTAGTGTGACTATTATTTGGAGTGATAGGAAGCCTATAGAGGTTAGCATAGCATTAAGTTGAATTATGTTAACTAGTACAACCTTTCATTTTAACACACAATGTACAGCAGTCCAGCTCTTTGGGTGATTGTCTGAGCACAATACATCAAACTCTCCACCAGTTAATAAATAAATATATGCAGTGAAGAAATGCATCAAATAAAAGCACTTTATAAATATGGCGACAGCAAGGATGGTTCTCCATCAGAAAAAACGATAATCTAAAAATTTAAAATAATGTCTTCTGGGTAATTTTTGGTACCAAGTACACCAGTTTGCGGAGGGTGAATTGGTCTCCAAAACGAGTGCACACCATTTCATGTTGTCACAGGGTTGGGTTATACATTACTTCAGGGGTCCTCGATGCTGTTCAGCATCTTGACAGGGAGGTTCACAAGTAGACATCGTCAGACGTAAGACCACATCAGGTGTCGGACCACAAGCTCACAAGGTTGAGGCTTCCCTTTCCAAATATTGAGACGATACAATGAAACACGCACACAACCCTGTTCCCGCCGGCACTCTTCTCCTCATGCCAATCCTTCGCACCAGCCAGCTCACCGGGCGACCAAGCAGAATGCCCCGCTTCAGGACTTGAGGGCCCATCCTTGCCATCAGCTGCTCATAGACGGTCCAAGCCATGGCGGCCATGAGCGTGCGTCGCAGAGACCTGGGCACAGCCCCTCTGAAGAACCCCCGTAGGCCGTTCTCCTGGGGACGGGAGGGAGGGAATGATGGTCACTTAGCATGATCGACACAACTACTCAGCTCCATACAATACGGTATGGCCGACCGCAGAGTACAGGAATCAACGCTGTTCTCCCTACTTACGGTACTTGTGGTGATACAAATTCAGTGACAAATGTGTTTCTTACATGTGTAAAAAAATACCTAAATTCTCATTCTGAAATACTACATGGCTGTTCATTCTACCTTGAAGAAACAAGTCGACGTAAATACATACAATATAAATACAGCCAATATCTAATCCAATAGATATGGCAATTTCATGATGCTTATAACTCAATGCTAATAACAACTCTTCAGCAATTGCGGGTTATAGGTGCGAGTAAAAATGTGACAGGAAAAGACCTACGTTTGTCATGTACTTGTACTGAGATAGCCCTGTGATGTGCGTCATGCCTAGTGCGAGCGCTCCACTTATGTCGCGATCCTTCGAACGAAGTCTGGCATGGCTGGGTGACCAGTCCGAGGCCCAGCACGCCAGGCCACCACCCACAGCCAAGTAGCCACGCAGCGCGACATACCACCGTGGCCCGGGTCCCGTCTCGTCGGAGAACAAGCGAAGCCACTTAAACGACATCTTAGCAAGGGAGAGAGCGAAGTCAATACCAAACCCTGAGCAGCTGTCCTACAGAATCTGCTTCTCTTCTCGCGTGTATAGCACACCTCTTATTGACTCGCCGCTCTTTTGATTCCTCCCCCTTTTTTTTAAACTTCCAAGGGTCATGTTATCTAAACTAAGCCCAACCATGGGGACATTCAGACATGCAACCCAACTTCCATTTTTTTTTGCATGATATTCAACATACAACTGGTTTGACACTATTGGTGGTTTCCCTCATCTTTAACCTACTGTCTCCCTTATCCATTCCTTTCACAATATTCAGGCTTGACAATGGGAGGCCAACATATAGTGTCTCCCCGTTATACTTTGTACGACTATATTATTTATATTATAAAACTTGCGGCCCACGTTTTCTTCTCTCTATTGATAGATTAGGAATTCGACTTTGCCACCTACTTCTAGTTAAAAAGATCAGCACATGAAAGCTGACTCACCGCTCTTCGGCATTCCCTCATCGTTTGCTTTACGGACAGCACCCTCTTGCGACACATCCTGTGTTCTCATAGTCCTAGTATTATCAACCAAGCCAAAATGCCGTAGATTGCACCATTGGTCTGGGAAGTCGCGTCTGTCTTTTTCATTCTTAGCCCAAGAGGCCTCGACCAATCGTAGCCCTAAGGTTTTCAACGACGCTCCGTCACGCGACTGGCTGCTTGCCATCGCTTCCCGCGTCCGTCATTGTGTTTATATTCACGCCAAGTATGCGCGCCAAGGGGAAAAGCCAGCTCCTCGTTCTGGCTGCTCTCTCTTTATTATCGGAGAGCAGTTTCGCAGGAAACTGGTTGCTCTTTCTCCAGCACCTTGGCCGGGCCAAACGCTCATCCGCCACGGTAGAAGGGCGGGCTACCCAGGCTTAGTTTGTCTACTTATTTGGGTTACTCCCGCGGGTACAACCCACACATGCTACCCTGCTGTGGGTCGCCTTTTTTTTCTTGGCCAAAGTCCCCCTCACTGTACTGCGAGTGGGCGTAAGCGTTGATACTCACCGGAGTGCAGGGCTCTCTGGCCTGGCTCGCCGTAAACACATGACGTACATGGCCGAGAGAGGCGCGACGTCTTACTGAGCAAGGTTGGTGGCATCAGTCGGAGCAGGACAGAGCCTCTGATCACTGCCCTCCTGTTACATGGCTCCTCACAGCCCCCCCTCGGCCATGTCACGATTTGTGTAATCTGGCGCGACCTCTGGACGCGCGCAACACAATACAGTGGGCCTCGGTACGAGAACACAAAGAAGCAAGACTATATATCTTTTTTCCGTTGACCATATTGTGAATATTTATTATTCTGCCATTTTACGGTTCTTGATCCCATACTAGCGGAGTCAGACCTCACTAGGTCCCGAGATGCAAAACACTGGCAGAGAAA
>OLKM01001845.1:56412-101460 GCA_900291075.1 Melanogrammus aeglefinus | reverse complement strand
AGACAGCCTTGGACCTTGATTGATCTGGCTTCCTGCACTAATTACATTACGCACAAGCCGCGCCTGAAAGACTCGGACTGACCGGTGAACCAATCTCCCTTGTCGTATATGGTGTTGGCACGATGAAGGTGAGGGTTGATACAAAAAGGTATCTCGTAACAATAAAGGTGTGGACCTCACGAGGAACTTTGAGGTTCCACGAGATGATCTGCTACGGGATGGAAGACATCGCCAAAATGGATCGAGTGGTGAGCTCGGAGCGGCTGAGCAGTTTTTCCCCTGAAGCGAACCGGGAGAAACTGGCCCGCCCAGGGAAGATCGATCTTTTGATCAGTGCTCGAGAAGGCCGATTAGCTCCACAAAGACTGCAACGGGTCGGCGACCTGGTGTTGTGGGACGGTCCTCTAGGCAAGACAGTGAGTGGTGTGCATCCTAACCTCTTCGAAGAAGTGGTGGTGACCACATGGCAGTCAGAGACGCACTTTTGCACACTCCATGAGGATGGTAAGCGGTCAAATGAAGAACACTTCGTTGGAAGGCCAGGAAGCCATTTGGAACGAGGGTGCCAGTATGGAGGTTCGAATGGACAGCAGCATGCAATAAAGAGGTCCTTGAGTGGCTAAAATGGGACAGCATCGGTGCTGCCTGTGACCCTACCTGTGGAGGGTGTCGCTGTGGAAAGGTGCCACCGGGAAGAAGGAGATGACCCTGGACTGACGAGAAAGAGCTGGAGATAATAAGGGCAGGTCTAACCTTCAGAGAGAGTGACATCCATAGCGACCAGCCACACTGGGATGCGAAGTACCCCTGGAAGGAAAACCCAGCCTCTCTTCCCAACAACCGAAGAGCTGTGGAAGCAACGTTCCTGAGGGCTGAGAAGCGGCTGATGAAAGACCCCGTGTGGAAAGAAGCTTACAGGAGGCAAGTGCACGAGATGGTAGACAGGGGAGCTGCTGTTAAGCTCACTAAGGATGTGATGGACAGCTGGGATGGTGCAGTGTGGTGGGTGAGCCACCTAACCGCACCAAACCCCCACTCAGTGACTACACCGGTGCGCCTCGTCTGGAATAGCAGCCAGGAGTTCAGAGGGGTGAGCATGAATGGCATTTTGCTCAAAGGCCCAGACGTCCTAAACCCTATCAGAGGGGTGCTCCTCAGATTCCGGGAAGGAGAACATGCAGCCATCGGAGACATCACCAAGATGTATAATTCGGTATGGCTGGAGGAGCGAGAGGTCCATGTGCATCGGTTCCTATGGAGAGACTCACCGGAAGATAAGATTGAGGATTTTGCTGTCGTGAGGGTGAACATGGGAGATAAACCAGCGGGGTGCATTGCGCAGGTTGCCATGCGAGAGACCGCGAAGTTACCCCAGTTTTCTGATATGAAGGAGGAAAAAAGAGTCATTGAGGAAGACTCCTACGTTGATGACCTCCTTACGTCCCACAATGACCCTGACTGTCTAGACAAGATCCTAAAAGGAGTGGAGAAGATACTGAAAGCAGGAGGCTTCTACCTCAAGCCCTGGGTCCGGTCTGGTCAGAGTGGGAGGCGGGACGGGACAGGGTCCAAGCCAGTGACTCTGGTGTTGCCCAACCAGCTAAGGGAGGAAGATAACAAAGCCCTGGGGGTTGGTTACCTAGTGCAAGAGGACAAACTCTTTGTGATGGTCTCCATCAACTTCTCCAAAAGGAAGAAGAAGATGAGAACTGAGGTTGACCTCACTAAAGAAGAAGTGGAAGCAAAGACACCAAACCCACTGACTCGTCGTGTTCTACTGAGCCAGATCGCCGGACTGTATGACCCGATCGGTCTAGCAACACCTGTGAAACAGAAAGGAGTGATTCTTGTGAGAAGAGCCTTCCAGGAAGCTGGCAAGCTTACCAAAGATACCTGGGATGAACCTCTGTCTGACGAGCTCAGAGGAAAAGCAATTGAACTGTTTAAGGAGTACGCTCGTCTGAGTAGCATCAAGTTCCACAGAAGCCTCACGCCCTCCGACTGGAGGGGTAAACCCTGGGGTATTCACCGTTTTCTGACGGGAGCTGTGAGTCCTATGGTGCTGTACTGTACTTGCGATGGGAGACGTCACATGGTGTGGTCACCCGGCTGGTAGAGTCAAAAGCCAAGTTAACCCCCCTCGACCAGAAAGGTGACGCGGTCAAGGCTGAGGTCTGTGGGGCTGTCTTTGCCTCACGTCTAAAAACATACGTATCGAAGCATGGACGATTGGATGTGGAGAAGTGGTACCACTTCATTGACAGTCAAACGGTGCTGGGAGCCATCCAGAGAGAGAGCTACGGATTCCAGACATTCTTCGCGAACCGAGTCGGAGAGATTCAGAAGGCTGGGCCTGTAACTGACTGGTGGTGGATACCAGGCGAGGTCAACATCGCTGATCTAGTCACGAGGGGGTGCTCTCCTGAACTGCTGGATGAGGACTCTGTGTGGCAGAAAGGTCCCATGTTCCTGTCTGGCCCAGTGGAGGATTGGCCCATGAAGTCCGCTTCAGAAGTGGCAGCTGATGCTAGGGAGATGGTGAGCAAACTCCAGAGAAAGGCCTTTTCGGCAGTCCTCACCAGAGCTCAAGCCAAGAAGTTGTTGAACCCTGCAAGTCCTGTTGGTGAAGGTCCAATGGTCACAGATGGAGTGAGCGGTGCTCCGGCATCCTCAGAAAATGGGATGAAATTGACCTCAATTGAGACCAAGGAAACGGAGAGCTGTGGGGAGCCAGGCTCATAGACCAAGTGGATCCAAGAAGGTGCAGTTCTCTGACTAAGCTCTGTGGAGTAGTCGGTTATGTCCGCAGAGCTGTGAAGAAGTGGTTGGCCCGTGTAGGCAGGGCCTCTATGCCAGCAAAGTGGGAGGCGGTACTGACAGTAAAGGAACGCAAAGCTGCATTCCAAGACCTGTGCCTAGCCGCCCAGGAGGGAGTTACGTTTCCTGTGACGACGCTAAACAGGCTCGTTGTCAGCAGGGAGGAAGTCTCAGGACTCCTAAAATGCCATGGTAGAGTCCAGGCCATTACCCAGGGAGAGACCGGTGTGCCCCTGGTCCCCTACAATGCGTGGATCAGCACCCTTCTCACACGAGAGGCCCATGAAGCTAACCACGAAGGTGTTGCTGGCACACTCCTCCGGGTGAGGTCTAAAGCATGGGTTGTGCTGGGACCAAGGATTGCCAGAAATGTCATTGACTCCTGTATGCACTGTCGGAAGGCCAAAGCGAGAATGTGCAAACAGGTGATGAGTGCGCTCCCCCTCGAACGAACGGAACCAGCTGCACCCTTCGAATTTACAACGTTGGACCTTTTCGGCCCCTATGTCGTTAAAGATACTATAAGGCGTAGAACAAAGATGAAAGTCTGGGGTGTGGTGTTCAGCTGTATGGCTTCGAGAGCAGTACATGCTGACATTGTGGAAGATCTGTCGACGGAAGGATTCCTGAAAGCATACCAGCGCTTTCACGGCTCTCAGGGGTCACCCAAGAAAGCTCTGGTCAGATCAAGGGACCAACTTTGTGGGCGCTAGGCCAGCATTACAGGAGTTGTATGAGTTCCTAAGTAGCATCGACAAAGATCAAGTCCAGAAGAAGGCGGCAGCTGTAGGAACTGACTGGATGTGGGTGCTTCACCCGGCGGACTCTCCCCACCGGAATGGGGCAGCTGAGGCAGCTGTCCGTGTACTCAAGAGAGGGTTAAGCAGTGTTGGCGAGGAAGGTAACCTGACAGCGCTGGAGTTCCAGACCCTCCTGTACCTGGCTGCTAACCTGTCAAATGAGAGACCAATTGGTGCCAGAGCCCAGGTACAAGATGAGGCCGTCGAAGTCATCACTCCCAACTCTCTTCTCCTCGGTCGCGCAGGACCCAGTGGGGACTCCCGAGGCTTTGAGTATCCTACTTACCCCTTCGTGCGTCTGAGAGCAATCCAGATCGAGGTCGACAAGTTCTGGAAGAGGTGGAGCCAGCTGGCAGGTCCGGGCCTCTACATCCGTCAGAAGTGGCACGCACCTGCTAGAAACGTTGCAGCGGGAGACCTGGTGTGGTTGGCTGACCAGAACGCGCTGAGGGGCCAGTTCAGGCTTGGTCGGGTCGTGGAGGTGTGTCCCGACGTGAAGGGCGTAGTACGAGATGTGAGGGTGAGAACATGTCAAAGCTGTCCAGTTTTCGGTGGACAGCCCAAGAAAAGCCGAGGTGTGCAGAACTATCCCTCCACCATCCTCCACAGGGACGTTAGGAGGTTGGTGGTTCTGCTTTCAGTGGAGGATCAAGACCCCCCCACTGCCATCCTCCCGGAGGCTGGTGGTGTGTTTCGGTGAAGGATCAAGACCCCCCCACTGCCATCCTCCCGGAGGCTGGTGGTGTGTTTCGGTGAAGGATCAAGACCCCCCCACTACCATCCTCCCGGAGGCTGGTGGTGTGTTTCGGTGAAGGAGGTCATAATGTCATCAAGGACAATGTGATGTTTATGGGCATTGAGACTACCTTGAACCTATGGTCATTCATGTTGTGACATTCGTTCATGGGGAGAACTCAGAAGTTTAACTGTTTTGGTTATGGTGGCCTACTTGAATTCTAGAATCAGTAGGCCCAAGTGGAGAGTGTTGGAGTTAACTTCCCCAGTAAGTGTTACTGTTACTTTATTATATATTGGAAGTGATAGATGTTATAATTACGTTCTAGGGTATTTGAGGAAATAAGTGCTAACATTTACCACCTTATTCCAAATTCAGGCATATTTTATGTTGTATTTTATATATGTTATAATTATACCAGGTTACAGGTTTGTTTATTGTCCTTCCTGATCTCCATACTGTGTGTCTGTGTATGCGCGATTAGTCCCAGTGCGCAGGTGGCCATGCCTTTAGGTCGCATTTTATCAGTATCAGTTGATGGTCAGGACTAGTATGCCTTGCCGGTGAGTGATTATAAACTAGCATGCTAGTAACTGAAAACAAGAATTAATGTCACGGGAATGTTTGTATAATTTCATTGGTTAATTCTGGGTTTTGTGTTTGTGTTTTCGTTGCAGGTTTACAACCTATCTGTGAACTTGAGAAGCTAGCGTAACTTGGTAGTCAGGCTACGTAGTGTGTGGGTGCTTATTGTTTGTGAGTGCAATAAAAGTCCATAAAGTTACTCGAGTTGTATCCGCCGTACTTATCCTGAAACCCTTCCAGTGGGGAGTTCATTGAGCTATAGTAGGTAGCTTAGTGAAAACTGGACAGTGATGTTACATGTGATAGGGTTAGTGTATCATAATACATTAGAATTACATATGTTATATGACATTGTTTTTGATATGATATGAAAAAGGAGCATGGCAGAGTCATCAGCTGTGGGTGGTAGGCTGAGAGAGGGTTGGGGATTTTAGCATTCTTCTACCGCTGTTCTGCCCTAATGTATTTTCCGTTACTCTCAATGAGCAGTGCACGCCTGTAAACCGTCCCCGGAGCGAGAAGAATAACAAAATGACAAGAACAACTACAATGACAAAGAGAATGAATATGATTGTTTTAATAGCAAATTTCGCTAAGCCATAAACATATATCCCTGTTTAGCATGTCCCTCCTTCCCCCTCTCTTCCCTCACCACTGAACCAATGTCACGTAAAACAGATACCGTTTCTTGCAAAGCATGCTGGGATGTCCCGGCACCTCTCTTTCCAATGATGGGTTATGTATTGGAATGGAATGTATTGTCCCATCTGCCATCAGTAGAACACAGTACCATCCCCTTACAAAGCCTGGGAATTCATTGAGGCCTTGTGGTTGGGCATAACATCATGGTTTGGTGTCACCACAGAGTGCTTGACAGGTCAAAGAACAGAGAGAGTCTCTGGGGACCACCCCAACCTCTACCTAGATAGCGTACGTGTATGAAAATACCCATTTAGGCGGAGCTTCAAACTTTGACAGAATAAAAGTTTACCTCTGCTTCCCTCCAATGAAAAAACATTTCTCTATATTGCCTCTGTCCATCAAGTGAAGAACTGAGTTCTGTAACACGCTCTGAGCAAGCAGGCTGAAGTAGCAGCCTGTGTATATACATGTCCTCTGGGTCGTCTGTGTCTAAACTTTGCATGGGGATGATTAATCTTGCCTTTTTTAAGCAAACAGCCTGCCTGGTTTCACTTCCTATGAACCCAAGTAGTGCAACATTTCATACGTTGATGAATATATAATATGTATGTATATATACAAATCCAACATCATATCATACTCATATGATATGATGTCGGATATGACGTCGGATACGATGTCTAACCCTAACCCTTATATAATAAAAGCTGAATATAGCTCCATCCACGTCCAGACGCTGACCAGGTCTGTCCAGAGTCTTCCCCCATTCCCTGATCCCACTCACCAACAAGGTGGGCGGTTGTACACTTATGAGCATCCTTATGTTGGAACATGGTGTTTGTTATAGACAGTCCATGACTAGCGCAGAAGTTTAACAACAGACGACTGCTTTGGTTTAGATCAGGGAGGCCGTTCCTCCCCACCACCCGTTCCTCCAGGCAGGGTCTCTCTACCTCTTTCATGGTTTTCCATGGGGTCTTGGTGAACCATTCTTAGTCTGCCGCCCCCCCCCCCCCCGGACCATTGGAGACCCTACCAGGAACACAAGGCCCCAGACAACACAGCCCTGGTGGTTCAGCTCTGATGGAAACAATAGACACACACTCTGTACTCACCTGTAGGAATATGGCTGAGTCCTTCTGGTAGATCTTCACCAGCTGCAGGTTCGTGATGGTTTCAACCACCCCCATTGCCATGCCAGCTGATCACCATGACGATGGCCAGCAGCGCCAGGTTGTAACAGAGCGGGATGAGGGAAAATGCCACGGAGATGAGGAGGGTGCTCCAGAAGAGAGCACACAGAGATAAGTCCAGTCTGAGGGAGGATGAAACAATGGCACAGTTCATTCACTCATGAACTCATGTTAATCACTCTACCATTGCCCATCCCACTAACACTTCCGAATACTGCTAAAAAAGGTAGTTGATTAGTTGATTGTTACTACTATACTATCTAGCACACATCATCCATGTTGGTAACCGTGGTTATTTTTGTCCACCTCCCTCCACTGTTGTAACTCTATTGTAGCACTATTCTACTCAGTTCAGAGCTGCCTCAACTCTATAGAGAAATTACAAAATGCCTCTAACCCATTTTCCTGAAATTTCAGAGTTGTTTATCCTCATATAAGAGTATTTTATCAACCCTTTTCAGAGTTATTTTTTATAATCATGTATTTCTTTTGTTTTACGACTAACAATTAACTGAAATAATTTACCAAACAAGATGTATACCCATGTCTGACTTTATTTCTCAGGCACTTCTTTCCATTATTGCAGTGAATTAATTTGTGATTACGAAAACAATAAATAATACAGAAACAATAAATAATACAATGAAAACAATAAAAAATACAATAAAATAAGACAATAAAACAAATAAAATGAGTAAAGAAGAAGTTGCAAAGACATAAGAAGACTGAGAAAAGAAGACAAAAAATGAAGGAAGACAGAGATGACAAGACGAAGACTGAGAGAAGAGATGAATAGACCTCTGAAGAATAAGCCCCGCCTCCAAGGCTCTGGTTCCCTCGGCCAAATGTCTCTGGGACATAACATGGCGAATGATGACATAACAAACTCCGTAGGTGGCAAAGGCGTAAAAAATGCTGCATCACGTTTTGAAGTACACGCTTTTTCCATCTAATTTCCTTCTTCAGCTTTTACTTCTTCGCCACCTATGGAGTTTGTAATATAAGATCATTCAAAAACGCCATGTTATTTCCCATAGACATTTCACCGAGGGAACTGAGAACCTCAGAGGTGGGACTTATTCTTCAGAGGTCTATTCATCTCTTCTCTCAGACTATTTTTTAGAGATTCCTTGAGCGTGACTATATGTGTCTTTGAGCACCTCTTGTACAGCATTAACAACATAGTTAATAGTGGCCTCTGCAACCCCAGCAACTTTAAGTTCTGCGAGCAGCATTGCACAACTGTTTACTATGTTTATTTCTTGCAGTACAGTGTCACATGGCAAACTATGAGTGGGCAAAACATCTGTCTCGCCTAATGAAATTGAATTGTTGGTGGAACATTCACTATCATCAAAACATAAATTGTCATTGGCTAAACACTTGATTAGATGCTTTCGTAATCCAGAAAAACTTTGATAAACATGAGAACAACCTCTATGAGCACATTTTAACTTGAGACCCATTACTGAGCAAACACCATGAACTAATTTAAAGTGTCAATAAGTGAATTGGCATTGGCATGCCACTTTTTACCCATAAAGCATATCATCTTGTTCACTGGAGCATTCTAGCCCTCAGCTCAGCCACTCTTGGATTTACTTTCATAGTTTCAGCATCTATGTCAAATTCAGTTGTTTGCAGGAAAGTGTACAGGTTTGTCAGCTCCTGACAGTATATAGTGCCAAAAACATAGTGAGCTTCAAAAAGCTTATCAACAGCAGCCAGGGAATATTCAATCGTGTTGGTCAATGACTATGAGTAAGGCTGGATGTCCCTATACTTTTCTTTGGCCAACTGTAGCAGATGATTGGTTGGAGACTTTGTGGCAATGCAATTCAGGGTGTCCCTGATGCTGGTACCAGTCTGAGCGAAGAAGACGAGAGCGAACAGACGCGAGAAGCGTGACAGACATCATCTAACAGCAAACAACTACGTAGATTGCAGCCTGATATGGACAGGTTTACACATCACATCCCAGATACATATGGACTCAGCTTTTGTGAAAAACAAAAAGCAAAAGATCTTAACACTAAGGATGGTTTAATCTGTTTCACTGTTCACCTTCAGTATTTTACAGTCAGTCAATGTTTGTCTGCTGAAATCTTTCAACGTCGCTTGCAGGCTGGATTGAGGCAGGGTGGCAAAGATGTGCCAGCAGAGAGAAGGCAAGACATGTCACTGTCCTACCTAGTGGACACAGAACAAGAACAACCCACATAAACTATGCAAGTTTGAGACCTCCTGACCTACTACTCTTAAACCTACCAATTATTGAGCAAACCCGTATAAGACCACCAAGCCTACCCTATACTTATCATCAGCACAGCCTACAATACATTGCAATTACTATGCCAACACCCTAATATCTGTTTTCTTTAGTCGGACACTCTACTGTGGCACTCATGGGCTATCTGGATGTGTCGTGTGTGTACCTCCAAGTCTGTGCAAGTCACGGCTCTGTCGAATGTAGCTTCGGTATTTATGTTATGGTTTATGACAGACGAGTGCTCGAACAGTATATGGTATGTGGTGACTCTCCAGAAATAGTCTAAATCCTGATCGATCTACACACAAATCACATAGTTGAGGAGGATATTATTTTACCCACATATTAACTACAACAACAGAATGGACCTTGCAGATTTCACGTTAGTGTGTAAAAAAAAATAAAGGTTGACATACCACACCTGGTATCTCCATGAACCGTGGAAATAATGGACTAGAATTTGCAGATGACTGTCAGGGTCATGGCAAAACCTTCTGACGGTTAGATCAGAGTTAACCCCTGGAGTTAGCCCTTTACCACTGCCTCATCAGCGGTGTGCTTCATCAGAGCAATAGCCTTTCCTGACACTGACATATCAACCAGCTTTTCTAAATGCTCAAAGACGCTTTACAAATAAGAAAGGAACACATACAGACGGACACTCAAACAAAAGGAAAAAATAAACAACACCACAACAATTGGCAACACATTAAGAGAGCAGGACAGGGTGGAAGAGGGCGGAGGATTTCAAATGATGTCAAATGTTGTAGGTGGTCCTGAAGAAATAGGTTTTTAAGTTGGATGTTTGAATAAACAGAGTGTATCGAGTTTCAGATTGCCAGGAGGATGGTAGTTCCAGGAGGGTAGTGGCTGAGATGATAGCGAAGGGCTCGTGTCCCAATTTACAATTGCGACTAACATCAGACACACATTGACACACCGACGGCAGAGTCAACCATGCAAGGCGACAGCCAGCTCACCAGGAGCAGTAAGGGGTAAATGTCTTGCTCAAGGACACATCATCACTCAGCTAGGAGGAGCTTGGGATCGAACTAGCAACCTTTCGGTACAAGATAACTGCTCTACCTCCTGAGCTAGGCCGTCCCCCAGGGTGCAGAACTTGGTTTTCGTGATGGGAGTGAGAAGGTTGGCATCAGCAGAGCGTAGACGGCGAGTGGGGGAGTGGCGATGGAGGAGATCTGTTATGTACGAGGTGTAAAGTTGTTTAGCGCTTTGTAGGTGGTGAGGAGGATCTTGAAATTGATGCTTTGTTTTATTGGAAGCCAATGAAGTTGACGGAGGATGGGATGGGAGTGATGTGTTCTCTGGAGAGTTTGGTAGTAATCAGTTACGGGCTGAGGAAGTTTTGACATATGCATGTGAAAGAACAGTCGTGGTGCTGACCAAGAGTAATGCTGTTTCAATAGTGAGTGCATTTCAGTTTTTGAAGACGTAGCTGGTCAAGGGTGCATGGCGATGGAGAATGCTATTTGTAACAGTTTCACGTGTGATTCTAGGCGTGCTGATGAAGGTGGTTTCGTGGGGTCGAAGGGTATGTGCAATGTGCGGAGGTGGAAGAAGTATTTTTTTGAACATTGTTTCACGTGTGACTTGAAGAGAGTGGCTCAATGTTGATTGCCGAGGTTTCTGGACCTGGGGGGGGGTGAGGAGTGACAGAGTGACCATACATGCAAAGTGAGAAGTTCTGGGACGTGGGGATGATGGCTTTAGGGCCGAAGATGATCATTTCAGTTTTATTGCCGTTGAGTTAGAGGAAGTTGTGGTCCATCCAGGTTTTGATGTCAGTGAGACAGTTGGTGAGAGTGGAGGTGATGACAGGAGTAATGGCTGTGGAGAATGGTGAGGGAGCCGAAGTCAGAGGAGAGTAGGAGGTCATTGGTGACTTTAAGTAGGGCTGTTTTAGTGCTGTGGTGGGTTCGGAAGCAGGATTGGAATGTTTCGTACAGGTTATTGGAGAGAAGGTATTGCTTGAGTTGTGTTGCGACGGCTCTTTCCAGTAGTTTTGAGAGGAATGTGAGGTTGGAGATGGGTCTAAAGTTGTTGGGGTCGTCTGAGTCAAGGCCAGGTTTTTTTTCCCCCAAGCTTAAGCGATGGGGGAACGGTGGCAGAGTTTATGGAGGAGGTTAGATGGTGTCTGTGCATGAGTGGGGCGAGGAGAGATGGAAAACAGGCTTTGACGTGTTCGGTGGGGGCATGGGGGCCCAGGGGGAGTGGAAGATTTCATGGGGTGGAGAGTCGTTTTGGAGAGGTCTGCTGTGTGTTATGGCGTGAGAGATGTGAAAGCGGTTGCATCAGGAGTTGAAGGAAGGTGGAGGTTCTCTGAGTCAAGGGCTTGTGGCAGATGACGGTGCCAACTGGTTTGTGGAGGATTTCTTCTATCTCGGAGCAGTGAAAAATGATTAGGAAGTATTGGCATTTCTCCGGGTGAATGAGGATGAGATGTGATCCTGGGGTTTGAGGAGTTTATTTATGGTAGAAAAAGGAGTGCGTGGGTTGAAGATCCAGAATGATGATGCCAGGTATGTAGACAGACATGGGCTTTTGTGTGAGTGCTGTTTTGTAGAGGTGGCATGTGATCTTTGTAGGCGAGGGCGTCGTGTACTGTGAGACCAGTTTTCTTGTGTAGTCTGAGTTTGAAAGCCAGGTGTTCAAATGATGGGGCAGCAGGGATGGAGAGTGGGTGGGGTTGGAGATCTTGATGGTAAACAGCAGCAGTACCGCCTCCTCTGCCCTCAAGAGCGTGGGTTGTCCAGGTAAGAATATCCCACAGTGGTAGTTTGGTTGAGTGCAAAGTAGTCCAGGGTTTTTTGCCAAGTTTCCTTTAGACAGAGGAGTTCAAGTCGCTTGTTGGTGATGAATTGGTTGAGAATGAGGCTTTTATTGTTGAGGGATCTTGTGTTGAAGAGGGCAAGTTTTAGGTACTTTCGTTTTGAAATTGATTGAGCGGAAGTTAGGATTGCGCATTAAACCGTAAGGCCAATCGGACATCTCTCGTCATCTAACTCTGGCCCTTTCTGTCCCAAATCTGAACAACATAACATACCTCAACAAAGGCTGCAGGTCTGACCTTAAATTCTGGTAATTTCTCCTTGTTAATTGGAACGGTATATCTTTCTTTTATAATGACATGACAGATTCTCTCGAACTATGTACTGATGTGGTGCCCTCAGTCGGATTTGGGGTTTATTCCAAGGGCAATGGTTTGCCGAAAGATGACCAGCAGAATTTCGCACATCCACCCTCGTGTCCAAGTCGTCTGTGCTGTTCAAACTTTACCCAATCGTGGCTGCTAGCATTTCTTGGGGGCAAGCATGGCGTCGTAAATGCATAACCATGTACTGCGATAACAAAGCAGTGGTGGCAATGATTAATAGACAGCGATCTGCGTGCGCTACTATTATGTCTCTGCTCAGACGTCTAACATGGCAGTCTGTTACTTAATGCCATCATAAAATCTGCGCATATACCTGGTCACTATAATGCTAGTTGATTCTCTCTCCCATTTCCATTTCCAGGAATTCAGACGCCTATGCTCCGCAGCGAATGTGTATCCAATACTCAGCCCACCCTTCCACGAAATCCAGTTAGATTAGGCAACAGTTTAAGTATAAGTATCATGGCGCCCAGCAGCATGGCAGATGTGTTTGCGAGGTGCTCCCGACACCAATTTCTTTTAGTAGCCTATTTATTTCAGTGTTATTGTGTACAGTTAATGTAGGGTTCTGGCACAAAAGGATTGTGTACAGCAGGGAAGCACTTTTGAACATTGAAAAAGCTCACCACAAGCTTTAATCTTTAAACTTTCTACCACACCTGGACACCATCTACACCCGGCCAGCGCGGCCACGGCGGAGACGAGGCAAGAGAGGCGGGCTACATGCTAGGCTAAGGCTACACGTTCACCGCTACCTAGCCGACTGCATTTACATTTAGGACATTTAGCAGACGCCTTTATCCAAAGCGACTTACATCGTTTAATACACAGATTGACATACCGACGGGACACATCAACACTCAGCTAGGAGAAGCTGGGGATTGAACTAGCAACCTTTAGGTTGCTAGTTCAAAGAGGTAGAGAACTGCTCTACCTCTTGAGCTAAGCCGACCCACTACTGCTAGCTAATGTCCGCTCCCTCGAAAATAAAATGGACGAGCTGAGAGCCAGGACAACAATACAACGTGAGATCAGGGAGTGCTGTGCTCTGATTTTTATGGAAACCTGGACCAAAGACAACACGCCAGATTCAGCCATCCAGCTTCAGACGCATTCCGTACACCGCGGAGACCGCACGTCGGCTTCGGGGAAGAACAAAGGCGGCGGCGTCTGTGTTTATATCAACAACAGATGGTGGTCGGACGTTCAGGTGGTGGAGAAACATTGTTATTTATTTTTATTTTTTTTCCTTTTATTTACCGAGGGAGTTCAGTGCTGTCTTTATTCTGGCTGTTTACATCCCGCAGCGGGCGGACCGGACTGCAGCCCTCGGACTACTGCACGACACCATCAGCAAACATGAGACTACAAACCCGGACGCTGTGTTTGTTGTGGCAGGTTTTAACCACTGCAACCTTCGGACTGTCCTCCCCAAGTACCACCAGCATGTGAGCTTCCCGACGAGGGAAAACAACATTCTAGACCACGTCTACAGCAACGTGAAGGGCGCCTACAAGGCTGCCCCCCGCCCCCACTGGGAACTGCCCATTGGTCCGACCACCCATTGGTCCGACCTCCCATTAGTCGACAAAATGCCCATTGGTCCGACCTCCCATTGGGTTCGACCTCCCGTTACTCCGACAAAATACCCACTGGTCCGGACCTCCCCATTGGGTTCGACTCCCGTTACTCCGACAAAATCAACCACAAGTCGGACCAATAGGAGGTCGAACCCAATGGTCGATTCCCGTTAGTTCGGACCTGTCATCCCTACTTTCTGACAAGCGCTTTCATTGCGAGCAGCGTCTCCTCTCTCTCTCTGTCTCTCTCTCTCTGAGAGTTTGTTTTAACTCTGCTGTCCCAATGCTTTGGCAACATTGTACATCACAGTCGTGCCAATAAAGCAGAGAGAGAGGTAGAGAGAGAGAAAGAAAGAGAGAGAAAGAGCTCTCGGAAACGCACATCACACACACACACGGACGGAGCGGAGCGGAGCCAGTTTCCTCTCGGTGCCGTTAACCGATTGTGCCAGATGCGCCAGAGCGCGCACCTCTGTGCCAGGCTCGCGCTCTGTGGGGAGATTTGTGTTATTCATCTTAACAGAGATGCTGAACAGAGGGATTAATGCACACATTCACACAGGCTACACACACACGAGCTACCTACAGACACACAGCTGAGGGGCCGGAGAAATGCGCATCTGGTGGCGTGCTCAACCTGGTGTCAGTGCGTGCGTTTTATTTCAAACACAGACTGTTACAGTGAAAGGACATTTTTTAAATTTTCAAGTTGGCAGCTCTCAAATATCCAACCTGTCTGTTTAGATTACAGATGCATTAGTGCAGTTCGAACTAATGAGGACGTCCCATTAGTTCGAACTCTCATTACTCCGACTGTCGGAACAATGGGAGTTCGAACTAATGGGAGTTCGAACTAATGGGAGGTCGGACCAATGGGAGGTCGATCTAATGGGAGGTCGGACCAATGGGAGGTCGGACCAGTGCCATGGACCCCCCCCACTTCGGACAGTCGGACCACATCTCCGTATTCCTCTACCCATCTTACAGGCAGCTTCTCAAACAAGCCCCTCTAGTAAGTAAAACTGTTAAAGTATGGAACGAAGAGACTGATCTTGTGCTGCAGGACTGCTTTAACAGTACGGACTGGGATGTGTTTAAGACTGCTTATGTGAGAGAGGACTGTACTGTGGAACTAGAGGAATATGCTTCAGTGGTTACTGGCTACATCAGCACATGCATAGACAACATTGTCCCCACCAAGTGCTGCAAAACATACCCTAACCAAAAACCCTGGATTAGCTGTGATGTACGGTCCATGCTGCGTGCCCGCTCCACTGCATTTGCCTCTGGTGACGCTGAGGGCTACAAAAAGGCCAGATATGACCTACGTAGATCCATCAGAGAAGCCAAGAGACAGTATAGAGTGAAGCTGGAGGGATACTACACCATCACGGATCCACGGCGCATGTGGCAGGGCCTGCAACACATCACGGACTACCAGAAGCGGAACAGGGGGGTCACAACCAGCCAAAGCACACTGCCAGATGAGCTGAATGAGTTATACGCTCGCTTTGACGACCTCAACACCAACAGAGGGATTCTACCAACAGAGGCAGCACAGAGCTCTCACTCACGGTGGCATCAGCTGAGGTGTGCAGGGAGCTGAGGAGATCAAACCCCCGGAAAGCAGCAGGCCCTAATAACATCCCGGGCCGTGCACTGAGGGTCTGTCCAGCGGAACTGGCTGAGGTGCTAACAGATATTTACAATCTGTCCCTCTCACAATCTTCTGTCCCCACCTGCTTCAAGACCACCACCATTGTGCCCCTCCCTAAGAAAAACACCATAACCTGCCTTAATGACTACCGTCCCATCACACTCACTTTTTGAATTGTGAAGAAGTGTTTTGAGAGAATAATCAGGTCCCACATTAAAAGGACCATCCCGGACACCCTGGACCCCCTAAAGTTTGCGTATTGTCGGAACTGGTCCACTGACGACGCAGTACACACCGCCATCCACACAGCTCTCACACATCTGGAGAACAAGGATACGTATGTTCAAATGCTATATATAGACTACAGCTCAGCATTCAACACGGTCCTCCCAACCAGACATCATCTCATACTCGGACTGACACCTTCCCTCTGCAGCTGGGTTCTGGATTTCCTCACAGACAGACCCCAGACAGTCAGAGTTGGTACCCGGACATCAGGCACAAGGAGGGTGAGCACAGGGACCCCCCAGGGCTGTGTGTTGAGTCCGCTGCTGTACACCCTCTTCACCTACGACTGTGCCTTCACCCAGCGCAACACCACCATCATCAAGTTTGCGGATGACATCGGACTGATCACTGATGGGGTGGAGACAGACTACAGGGAGGAAGTGGCTGAGCTGGTGTCCTGGTGCCACACACAATAATCTCTCCTTAAACACAGAGAAGACTAAGGAGTTCATTATCGACCCAAGGAAGAGGAGATACCAGCACAGTCATTACACATCGGCGAGACTCAGGTAGAGAGGGTGAAAAGAAAACCTTTAAATTCCTCGGCACCTACATCAGCGAGGACCTCTCCTGGTCTCACAACACCCAGCACATTGCCAAGAAGTCTCAGCAGCGGCTGTACTTCTTAAGAAAGCTGAGGAAATTTGGACTGTCATCCAAACTCCTCAGCAACTTCTACAGGTGTACAGTGGAGAGCCTCCAGAGCAACTCCATCACAGTATGGTTTGGAAACTGCACGGTACAGAAAAGGAAGTTTTAATCCAACGTGTGATTAAAACTGCACAATACATCTGTGGAGCAGCCTTCCCATCATTTCAAGACATTTTAAATATAGACTGACCCTGAGTGGATCAATTATAATCCTACAGTTTACATCAGTTAAGATAGTTCCCATGACATTATTAGATTCCACAGAGAAGTCGTGGTTCTCAAATCTGAGAAAGAAGTCATTTAGTTCATTTGCCTTCCCGAGATCATCATCCGTAGTGAGGCGTTTCTTGGTGGTGTTCATATTTGTTATTGCTTTCATAGAGTCCCACAGCTTTTTTGAATCATTGACGATAAACGTACTGCTCTATGATATACTTACGATAAACTTTATTGTCCCGTTCAGGGAAATTTGTCTTGGACACTGTAGCTGCGCCATAAATGCCTTAACGGCCACAATGACAAAAACAAACAACAAAAGAACAATACACCTCAGCCATATTAATCCAACAGCATTGCACATATCCCATAACATAGCATATATATATATGCTATGTATACATAGCATATATTCCATAACATAACACATATTGCACACATCCCATAACATAACACATATTGCACACATCCCATAACATAACACATATTGCACCCATCCCACAACATAGCACATACATGCACCTCATAAATTCACCATGGTAAGAGCACTATAAGAGTTATTGCACAGACTCGTTAGAGATTTGAGAGTGGTTTTGATGTATGAATTTTTTATATTTCCGTAACATTTATCTAAGACTCTGTTCTGCCGTGTGTCGCATGTCACATATTGTTCAAATCCAGGGAGAGATAGTTCCAATTTGCAAATGATTGAAGTTACAGCGAGGGACTCATCTCCACTACCTGAGGGTAGGAGGTCGAACTCTGAGTGAAGGATGTGGGAGGGGTCATTCACTATCCTCAGGGCTCTGCTAGCGTTTGCTCGTACATGGACTGCAGAGTCTGATTGTCGCTTTTCCCAATGACCTTCATGGCCGTGTTTACTAGGCGAGCAAGCTTAGTCAAGTAATGGGGTTTAGAGACATGGCACAGCATCTCTACGTCAGCTGTGCATACATGTCTCTGCTCAACAGTAGTTTAATCTCTTACACCAGCTGTACATTCACAATACAGACAGACCACAAGCTACCTCATGCACATACCAACTAAAGGTGTCTTCTAAATGAACTCCAAGGTATCTGTAGAACGCCGATCCATGCCAATGAGGGAGTCTGGAATATCTTGATGGAGCCACGTTTCTGTGAAGACCATCACGCTCGATTCCCTGTACTCGAAGCAGATTTTGCTGTTCACACGGAGCTCCTCCATTTTGCTCCTCAGCGATCTGACGTTGCTGAGTAGCAGGCTGGGCAGCGGGGGTCTATTTCCTCTTCTCCGAAGACGCTGCCGTATTCCACCTCGTCTGCCTCTCCGCCGTTGTCTGCCCCTGGCCGGTTGTATTTTCAGATCATCAGGCAGATCAGCCGGTGGGATCAATCCCATGGGACGGAGGGACATCAGTGCATGTTTGGAGTAGCACAGTGACGGTGCCGGCTTCGTCTCCTCGCGTGTCTGAGCCGCTGTTTGATAAAGTCGTCAGCAGTTCCCAAACAATCAGTGCCAAAAGTACTCCTTGTGCAAAATTCGCCATGGTGATCAGTCCAACGTACACTTGTTGCAGTCACACGACACAGACCAGTAGAAGTAAGACGATCAAACATGTTTGGACATTGTACATCAATAGGCATGTAAAAAGGACGGGGAGCTCACACAACCCTGTGGGGCACCTGTCAGATGATGCGCGATCTGAGAGCGTATTAGTGACTCTATGCGACTTCATTGGTTAAAAAGGAAAAATACACTTGCTTATTAAAATTAACCAATCTGCTTCAGTTTAGAAATAAGCAGATGGGGTTGAAGTGTATTAAAAGCCAAGCTAAAATCAATATAATATACATCCGTGCATATGCTTTTGGGCATTCCAAGTGCTTGACAGTGAAGTGAGTGATGCTAATCTGATGGCATCATAGTGCCAACCCTCACCTGCCTATAGGTAAACTGTATTTGTTTCAAGCTACAATATGACTCTAAGCTCTCTGTAAGAGATGACCTTGCTCAATGGGGGAGTCATGTATGACAACAGGGCTATGGTCCCCTACTGATCTAGGGTCCAGGACCAACTCTTTAGTTTTTTTAACATTCAGAGAGAGGTAGTGAGCATCACACCATTGCACGAAGTTTTCTATTTCAGAGAAATAGGCTAAAGTGCTGGAGTCTTTGTGCAGTAGACTGAGGATGGCATAGACAATAAAGGAGCTTGTATCTTGTATCTTTAA
This sequence comes from Melanogrammus aeglefinus, assembly GCA_900291075.1. Classification (NCBI taxonomy): domain Eukaryota; kingdom Metazoa; phylum Chordata; class Actinopteri; order Gadiformes; family Gadidae; genus Melanogrammus; species Melanogrammus aeglefinus. The sequence goes on along the minus strand of OLKM01001845.1, from coordinate 82,638 downwards.
ATTCTCTGTTAGACTCCGCTAGGATCTTCATGGTAAAAAGCCGTAGCGCCATCTACCCTCAAACCCTATGGCCATGGTCTTTGTTTAATTTATTTTGCATTTCCATGCATGTATCAGTTTCCCAGTGTCGGTTCCCCATTGTCTGCGCTTTCATCCTCCACTGCTTAGAATCCCGTAGACAAAAATCGTCTTCTATTCGTAGAAACTTGGCTGATATTCAAATTATGCAAGATTCCAGGATTCTGGCTTTCATAGTTTATTTTCGGCTCCCGCAATTCATCTTCTAGCGAAAGGTATTTCTAAGTCACTGCCAAAAGTACCAGACAAACGCTTGCCTATCACTCTCGATATCTTGAATAGATTTGTGTGCTCTCTCAGAACTGGGATATTCCATCTTAATTTTAACGTATTACTCCAGACAGTGTTTCTCACAGCGTTCTATATCTTTATGCGTCCAGGGGAATACACGTCACCTACTCAGATATTTTTCCCTACACGGGGCCTGGCTTTTGCCGACATCACTTTCTCTCCTAGGCATTTTTCCATCTTCTTAAAACAGTCTAAAAGCGACAGCTTAAGAGCAGGTGCAACCATCATTATGTCGAGAATCAACAACTCATTCTGTCCTTATGCTTCCATGCTCCACTATCTCAAGCTTCGGCAACACACGTCCCCCGAATCACCTCTGTTTATTTTGCCCAACGGCCTGCCAATGACAAAGAGTGGTTCAGAGTCCATCTCGCTAAGGTTGTAGAAGGCTGCTGCCTACCATCTCCCCTCTACGCTGGTCAGGGCAACCACAGCCGCCAAACGAGGGTTGTCAGACGCATCCTCAAATGGCTGGGAAGGTGGTCTTCCACGGCATACGAATCATACATCCGTTCGAATTCAAGTTTCTTTCTCCAAGCGCATACGATGATCTCTAACGCTTGGTTAAGGTATATTTAACATGTTTGAAACTACTGGTGGTGGTGGTTATTAATTACTCAATCTAAGACGTAAAATCTGGCTATAAAAATGCAAGGTTAGCCTGCAGCAACCGCGGGGAGTAGTGAGTTTGTTGACCACGTCGGTGGCACAACACAAAAGTACTCAATGTTCACTGCAGCAACTCCGGTGAGTGCATTGACCACGTCGGTGGCACAACACGGGCACTCGTGAGTGTGTTGACCACGTCGGTGGCACAACATCAAGTACTCAATTCACGCAGAACTCCGGTGAGTGCATTGACCACGTCGGTGGCACAACACGGGCACTCGTGAGTGTGTTGACCACGTCGGTGGCACAACATCAAACAATCAAAAGTATGGCTGCAGTAACCCAGGTGAGTGCGTTAACCACGTCGGTCGCACAACATGGCAATCGTGAGTTTGTTGAACACGTAGGTGGAAAAACACGGAAGTACTCATGTTCACTGCAGCAACCCCGGTGAGTGCGTTGACCACGTCGGTGGCACAACACAGGCACTCGTGAGTTCTTTGACCACACCGGTGGCACAACGTCAAACACTTAAAGTGCATTGACCACGTCGGTGGCACAACACGGGCACTTGTGAATTTGGTGACCACGTCGGTGGCACAATATCAAACACTCAAAGTGCGTTGACCACGTCGGTGGCACAACACGGGCACTTGTGAGTTCATTTGACCACGTCGGTGATCAGCTGATCTCGCTGATGGTATATTAAAGACCCTGGGTCCGAGCCCATGATGCACTGCGTCTGCGCGCCTCTCTTTTGAATTCGTGTTTACTTTCGTCTGACTTCCGGTAAACCACATGGACGTCCAGCCTCTGATGATGCCATCGACGGCAAAACAGTCAATTATTTTGTACAAAAATTATTTAAAAATGGGAAATATCTACATAAAATCTATCTACAATCAATAACTATATACTATATACAAAAATGTATGCTCGATGCATCAAAAAACGGGAAGATTCAAGCGGATTTCTCAGTATGTCTTCAAATCGAAAGATCAAGAGAGTTTTATGGACCATGAAACTCGAGTGGGCGCGCAATGCATTCTGGTCTCGGACCCAGGGTCTTTAAGCAAACTGTTTCATGTGCTATATGATTGACTAATATGTTGTACATTGGGTATGCATTTTATCCTCCAGAAGCAGTATAGATCCTTGCCCCCTTTTCTAAAGCGGGTATTTCTCATTACTCCCTTTTGTATATTCCATCTTTTGGGGGTGGGCTCCGCCCCTGCCAGTCCTGGCAGGACATGCCGAGTTACCACTTATTTCTAAAAGAAAAGAATACTGTTGTTAATTAATGTGAAAAATGTGCAAATTACCATCAGTTTTATCTTCAAAAATTGCCTCTGGGATAACAATTTCTAGGACACCAAGATCAGGTTGCTTCAGCAAATATTTATTTAATATGCTGATCAACTTCTGTCTTTGAGTCATCAAAGACTCGGATATCCAGGAAGATCAAATTCCTTAGCAACAAAAGAAGATAAACCTTTCGTTACATAATACAAGCTATAGAAAATACATCAATAAAATAACAAAAAAAACAACATAAAATAGGCATTGTATTGTTATTCAACTATTTTGATATATAAAATATATAAATTCTCACCACATTCCAAAAACGCCTCAAATGTAAAGGGTGTTGGACAGATCACATAGTTCTTGCCGTCTTTAAATCTTGCTTTGACAACATTGTGGTTTTCCATCCTAGATCACAAAATAATCAGAGAACAATTTAGAAACTAATTTAACACAAATATTGAATAATTGGAATAATTAATGGAGCCAGCGCTCCACATTACAGTTGCTCTTCTCTTAGTAAAGTATACATGTGCTGATGGGTATAAATGGAATGGTGAACAAACTTAACGGCTAATGTTAGATAAGCTTCCCATGCAGTCAATTGACGCTTGTGCAGTGCATTTAGACTAGTATAGTTCTAATTTTAACTTTCATGACAGTTTCGAGAATAACTTGAACTTGGCTCGCCCCAATGGCGTGCGCCACAGTTGAAAAGCGACTACCTTTTTAACAGTGTGGAAAATGCTGATGTTAACACACACTGTAGCCTACAGTGAACATTAAGTTAGTTCAAAGGTATATTCTTTGGTTAGTTGTCCATACATGCTTCATTGATGGACAACTCGTACATGAATGTTGCACAGAAGTTAGCTAACAGACTTTAGTTACTTAGTTAGTTTGCTAGCTGCTATGTTTGCTACGCGTTGGTCAGAAACACTGACGGATAGGGCTCGTAATGGATGGCAACGTGATCTTAAGGCATGGTATTCTAATAATTTAGAATGAATAACTGCCAGATAATTTGAGAAACTGTAGTTTAATGCCAATTCTTCATAACCAGTACATAACCAGCACATAATTGTATAATAATTGTAGGGTATATCAAATTGGAGATGGAAAATATGTAACGAAAATACAAGTTGGAAAATCCGTTAGGAAAATACAAATTCACTATGCATATTTAAAACAGAAAATGATGAATTATTACTTACTTTAACATTCAGCAGAAACGTAGACTTCCAGTGCAGTTCTACTGTCAATGAATCGAGCTGCGGTCAGGTGTCGGGAGGAGTAATGGCGGACAAAGGAAACTCTGCCTAATGATCACTCTATATACACTCAGAGTGATCAACACACTATAATTCTGCTCCCACTCAGCCTCCAAATTTTACTCATTAAACTCAAAATAGTGCAAAAACGGGAAAATTGCTCAGCAGCATCGTCTCCATGATTGTAAAGGACAGGCCCCTTGCTATTTTTGAAAGTGAAATGTTTAAGACTTTCCATTTAGGATACACCCTTCTATCCAAGCGTCGCTTCACTGACTTAATGGAGAGAAAGTATTTGGCTACCATGGACAAACGGAAAAGTGAACAAAAAAAAGCACTTCCTAACTATCACTAACTACTGATGCTTGGACAAGTGTTGCCACTGAGGCATACTTAGTTGTCACCTTAACTACAATGCCGCTTGAGGAGCGGCACACTGCTGAAAATAATGCCTCTTGGGTGGAGAGGGTGGCAGAGAAATTCGATTTCTCCCTTCGAGATAATGTACTGGCGATTGCACATGATAACGCGGGTGATGTTGTTGCAGCTCTTCGCATCCTAGAGGAGAAACATGGGGTAGCGTGTGTCAAATCGTTGTGCTGGCCATATGCTTCAGTTGGTGGTCAACCATGCCTTGGAGAAGAATCCCGATTGACAGGACAGTCAGGGCTGCAGGGTACCTTGTGAAGCATTTCAAGAAAAGTGAGCTTGCTAGCAGCAAGCTGAAACAGTAACAAAAACAGTAGAGTACAGCTTAGCATGCCCGGATGTCTCTGTAAGACGGAACAGCTCGCACTACATGGTGAGTCGCCTTTTGGAACAACGGTGGCCGGTGGTCGCAACACTTTCGGACCCAGAAGTTACACAGAGTGGAAAGCAGTACCTGGATCTGAGGAATGACCAGTGGATCTTACGCAGCTTGCCAACTGCATCCGTCCGTCATCGGACGACGGAAGGCGTGTCTGACGGATGGGGGGTTGGTATTTGCAGACGGAGCCATGATCTGATTGGCTGACGGATCGGTTGCAGCCTGAAAAGTTAAAATTTTCTCAACTTCTGAACGCAAGAGCCAGAGCCGACTGAACAGACAGACCCACAATGCATTTCGGGATCGCCCCATGCAAAGTCAATGACATCCGTCAACAGACGGATGCAGTGGGCAAGGGGTGTTACTCGAGGAGCTGGAGCAGGTCCTCAAGCCATTATAACAGGCCACTGTTTTTCTCAGTGGAGAGACCTGTGTCCCATTATCTGTTTTACCTACACTGCTTAATGGTCAACAAAGAAAACCACATGAGTCTCCTGCTGTGAACTCTTTTTAAATTGCTGCAGACCAAAAGATGCAGGCAAGGTGGGAGTCTGAGTCTGCTTTTAAAGATAGACAAAATTTGGCCTTCATTGCTCCTGCCCTTGACCCCCACTTTCGTAAGTTGAAGTTCCTGTCACCCGATGATGCTCTGAATGCAAGTACAAATTCAGGCTCTTGTAATTGATATCAAAAGAGCCCAGCAACAACTGGCAAGGATTGAGCAGGAGCTCTTAGCCAGTCCCCAGCAAAAGAACACCCCAAAATCTTTGCTGGACATTCTGCTTGGCTCAGACTTTGAGGGGAGGGCAGCAATGAGGATATTGGCCAGGAGAACAGTGGTGAGGGTGAAGCGGTGAGAAACGAGGTTCTTTGTATTTTGTGGATGCATCAATGGTGGAAGGAAAATGCAGGAAGGTTCCCGAACCTGACTGTTCTAGGAAATGTTTTGATATATTCAGATTGTGTGAAAAGTTACATTGATCAAGTAATGTGAATTAATTGGTAACTGTAAAGGTATTTTTAACATAGTCCCCATGGTCACTGACCAGGTTGTAGGACATGGTGCAGGTGACAGACAATTTACCTCTCTCGACACACAGTATTATTGCATATAATTTCCATGGTGGTAAACTACATTCATAGACATATGATAATTGCTAAATGCTATATTAATTAATTATTATTAATTCATCTAATTAGCAGTTTGTGTTACAAGCCTTTGATGTGGCTTTTTGAGTCACTTCCTGTCAAAATCTTATATTTTCTTGAGACCCTCTTTCATATAAAGACACCACTCCTACTGGCCTGTGGCAACCATTGAACAGATCCATATGGGGTATGCTTGTGGACAGACGGGGTACACCATACATAATTGTTGTTAGCCTCATGGCATATTTTGTCATATTTGTCATATTTTTGCCTAGCTGTCTATTTACTGGGCCTCATTGGCTATATCCTAAGCCAATCAGAGTGCTTTTTACCTTCTATAATGTGTAAGGTCAGCTATCTGACTTCTGCATTTTTTACGCTAAATATAAGATGAACCTTAAAAAATGACTGAGGCAACTATGCTATGAGGCTAACGATATGCAGCTTCCCATGATCACTCCACTCAACAACAGAAATAGTCAAAACACACTGAGGATAACTAAGTGCTATCTTGACCACATCCCTGGCTTTCCCCATTAACCTTGTCTGTCTGCAATGAGACATCATGGTTTTATACTCAGTCCCTAATCAATACTCACTGTATATTTGTCAGTCTTATCACCCCATGAAAATGCTGTCCTGGTTGGGTGAAGGAGCATTTTTGTGGCTAGCATTAGCACCACTAGACATACATACGTTTGGCTGCAATATAATCTTGTATCTGTTATGAAGTTATTATTGGAGAAAAACAACTAAACTGAGCCCCTGTGACAGTGGCATTTGTAGTTGTAGAAAATAAAAAATAGGAAGACACACATGTGTATCCATAAATTTGAGAAGAGAAGATGCAAAGGAGTTTAGGAGTGGCAAACTTTGGAGAAATTAGTTTTCTCTCCCACAAACACAACAGTTACACATTTACAAATTATTCAATGCAGGTGCATAAATCCTATCCTACAAATCACAAATTTAAAGAAGCATACACATTGGTGCAGTGAATACGGTGCAAAACACATCCACACATGCGTATCAGAAATCAGTTTGTGAAATCTCACAATGAGGCCACATCTCTAGAATACTTTCTCCCAAATACAAAATAAATATCTGGGATATTTTTATAGCACAAACGGCCTTGAAGTGGCTCCTACCAGTCTCAAAAGCATTTTTTTCGCTCACAAATTACAAGCACCAATTTCACACTTGGAAAAAAATAAGGTGAAAAAAATAAGAGGTACAGCCCCCTCAAAGATCCTCTGCTCCTCCTGCCCGGCAGCGCTTCCACCAGGCGACGAGCCTCGTGCTTCCTTGCCTGCGTGAGGAGCATGCCCTGGCAGAGCCACGATCTGTCTGACAGATAGTATGTCTGTGCCTCACTGAGCGCTGCGGATGCTAGCAACATAATCCGCTGTCCTTCATGGCCTCTCAGCCATGACAGTTGGAAAGGAGTAACGTGGGCCTGACGACGTGGAGAAGGTTCTCAGGCGCCGCAAGAGGGAACTGGCCTATCATGTCATGCCCCTGTTGGGGGTGATGACAGCTGCCCCCCCTTGGTTTCCCTGGGTCTGCTCTTCTTCTGCAGACTACAGCGCTGGCTTGCTCACCAGAGGTCGGATCCCAGGCGTCACAAGCTCAGGCTGCTCTCCGCACCCCAAGCTCAGGCTGCTCTCCGCACCCCAAGCTCAGGCTGCCCTCTGCACCCCACTCGGTGCCGCCAGACCAGGTGTATTGGGGAGAAGCACGTTGAGCCTTCCCCACTATCAGTATGCGTCTGCCGTTTCGGCGGCCACGCAGGCTGTTACCGTAACCAATCGCCCACTGGTCAAGAGATTATTGCGTGGGGCAAGACATGTTGAGCCTGTTTTCTCAGCGTATTAGGGCTGGGCGATTAATCGAACTTCGATCTTTCAGCGTCAAACGATCACAAAACTTATAGAACCAAGTTTGTTTCATAGAACAGCTGGATACATTTCCGTGCATTATTTTAGATTTGACTATTTTCTTTTTGACCATTTTCTGCATTTTTTTTTCAAAGTTCTCAGTTACAAAGTTTTTTTTGGAGTGACATGCTGAATAAATACATCATGTTTTCAAACTCAAAAATAATCGTTTAAATAATCTTGACCAAAATAATTGTGATTAATTTTTTTATCACAATTATTGACAGTCTTGTCGCGAAAAGACGACAAGACTGTTACTTGCAACACCTGTAAATGTTTAATTTCATCAAAGGGGGGAACTACCTCCAATATGCATAAACATTTGGCCACACAGCATGCAATTAATTTGCAGGACTGTCGCGTTTTTGATAGATACTCTACTTAGAGACGCAAGTCAGTCAAACAGCAGCCGAGTTAACCGGAGGCCATCTGTTAATGAAGGTAACTTCCAGGCAGGCCCTGTCTTCTTAGTTAATGTGAGCGCCATTTCATTGTGTAGACGTTTACTTTTAAGAAGACTTTGTTGTATTTTTTATGTCAGTTGAATTTTGTTTCAAGTTGAATGCAGATGAGCTCTGTTAATATTCCAAAAGGCATAAGCTCTTCCTTGACTGTTTTTAGTTTTTATGGCACATAATGGCAGTTGGGCTTAAAAAGTCAAAGATTTATTTTTTTTGTCTGGACCAATTAATGTGAAAATCAGATATTAAAGAGAGTCAATACAAACAAAGAAAGTTGTACTTAATCCCTCACCCAATGAAAATCGATAAGATAATCGATAAGGAATCGGATCGATAAGCAATATCGATAATGGAATCGGAATCGTTAAATTCCTATAAATTCCCATCCCTACTTGTCACTGCCAGCAACCATTTAAATGCGTCTGAATGACAATGATTTGGGCTAGACTATTTATTGGTCATTCGAAATAAAGCCTTCCTCCAAATCAGGGGCGCCGGCCACGTTGAAGTCAACGTAAGCTTGTTAACTTTTTGCTGTCTATCAAGCAGAGACAGCTTTTCATTGGCGCAAAAAATTCGCCCTCGGGTCGCAACAGTGTGCACCCCAGGCCAATGGTATCGCTTTTCTTTTTTGTTAACACCACATGATTGGACAATTCAGCGAATCAATCAAATAGGCTACCTCCCTCAGCACCATTCGCGCACCACAACTACATGTAGAGAAGAGATAGGTCGCTAACTAGCAGAGAGTTTTAAGTACTTTCCACCCTTTTCAGTGGAGCAATTGGACTCCCCAAGCAATGTTATACTTAAAAGGAGCAAGGAAGTTACATATTAATTTAGTCTTTCGGCCTGTAGCATATAAACAAAATGAAGCAACTGTCTCATATTTCTAACTGCATTTGAAGTAGACATTGAGACTCACAAAAAATGGACGCTGTATAGGCAGTGATCATGATTTGTCTTAATATCAGAATAACCACAATGGGTCAAATAGCAATGGCTGGTGGAATGGCCATGAAGTATGTCTGTATATGCAGTGTAAGCTTGTCCAGGCCCTGCAAGTCAGGATGTAGATTATAAATCTGAATGAAAAGTAGGTAAATAGGTAGTGGCCATCCTGAAAATGCACCAGAATACAGGAAATCAAATCTATTAAATTCCAAAAAATTAATAGATCAGGGAGGACGGATGACCTCGGACCCCCTGTCCATTACTGTGGCCCGCCAACACTTTTGATCACCAGCCGCCACTGATGTTAGAATCTCGCCGACAGTGTTGTGTAGGTTATCAAGGGACCCTTTCAGTGTCTCAAGCTCCCTTTGGATGCTCTGACTTTTAAGACAGCGCTCTTATGGCTTTGGTTTCTACTAACGTGCCGGTGAGTTGGCCGCTCTCTTCTGTCGGCCCGAGCTGCTTGTTACTTAACAAGGACAGCTCCTATGCGCTGCTTTGACCCAATCCTCCTTCCTCCAAAGAAAATCAAGTTATTTTTTGGTCGAGGGATATTGTCATTCTAGTGAGGCAAAGTTGGAGCTGAATTTCCTGTAATGAAATAGAATAATAATTATGTTATTATGACCCTGGTTCTATGATTGTAGGCGTAGCCATTTCCTACCTGCTCAGGTGCCACCTGACAAATTCTGCTGTGCGCCGCTTTATACAGGGTGCCTTGGGGAATGTGGGCGGTACCAACATTGATTGGTCCATTGCTAAAATTGTCACGCCTGTGCGTGCACGAGACAAGCTCATAAAACGGAGTCTAAACGGCTACGCCGAGAACCATAGAACTAGAGTTGTACAACATAACCATCGTTCTAGGTCTTTTCTCATTGTTCCGATACTATAATAACAGAATAATACATCTCTATTTTCTACAATTACCTCTAGGACATCAACCTGAAACATAGCTTGCAATGGGCTCTATGCACAACTCCACTACTTCTTGGACTTAGTGCTGCTCCTTTATTTCCTGTCTTACATTACTGGACAAACTGATTAATTCAGGTGTGTCTGAGTAGTCCCAATGGTCAGACACACCTGGATTAATCAGTTTATCCAATAATGTAAGACAGGAAATAAAGGAGCAGCATTAAGTTCAGGAAGTAGTGGAGCTGTGCAAAGAGCCCATTGCAAAATTAATTGTACTTTTATTTACATCTCAGTGCAACCTGTTGATGCAGACAGCAGGCTTTGCGCACACAGCTTTAGAACTTCACATATTGTGTAGTCCTCCTCCTCCTTGGCCGACCACATGAGTTTAACATGCATATGCTGCTCGGTCAGTTAGATAAAGACAATCTAAGTCATAAGCACTGTCTGTTTGTGGCCGGTGTTTGCCATTATTTATTATATTGAACTAAAAATGCAAATAAATGGATTAATTCAAAAAAATATCTAACAAAGACAAGGATGTAGGGTAAAACGTTTGTTAAGGAATATTCTTGTTGTATATATAATATGTCAAATAAATACTTGATAGGGATTGTGGATTTCTCTTTTTGATTTACTCAGGTCAAAGTCACCTTGATGTAGTGGCAGTCAAACTGCGTGTAGGCCTATACCTGATTATATCATGAGTCATGCATTATATCAAACACCATTAAAAATAGTGTTTGTCAATTTGAATTCCTGTTCAAGAATCACGATTAAAAACAAAAAAAAAATTTGAGTGCACCCAGAGTAGGCCGGGTCATCATGTTTGTAATCTTTCTAAGTTTGAGATTTCTTTATGAAGCTGTTAGTTATTGTTTAGATGGTAAATGGAATGTATTATTAAAGCGATTTACTATAGTGGCCACTCAAAGCGCTACACAATATCACCTGACGTTAACACATTCATACACCCACACTGACGGCTGTGTCAAACACGCAAGGCGACAGGCAGCTCGTCAAGAGCATGGGTGAGGCGTCTTGCTCAGGGACACCTTGACACTCAGCTAGGGGGTGCCGGGGATAGCAGATCTATGACCAATGCGTTTCCAATGAAATGGCTTAATGGCATGAACTCACCTTCTCTTAAAGAGTCCTGCAAAAACCATGCCCACTAGCATGAAGACCTGCTGCACGAAGAACACCCAGGTGATCTCCTCCAGCGTGGACCGCGTCTGGCACTGCAGGTCCACGACGGTGGGCCCAAGGAACGCGATGCACAGGCCGAAGCTGAAGCACACGCACCAGTACGTGACGGTCTGGGGCCAGTGGCGCTTAAACAGCCGCCAGATCCGCTCGTCCACCACCATCGTCGTCTGAATGCAGTAAGTTATCCTCAGTTTGCCTCATAACATGATGAGTGCGGCACAAAAGTCATCACGCAAATAAAGTTGGATGGAGTTTGTTTGCGTTGCGCAAAACGCGCTCATAGGCTGATCCGCAGGGGGGCGTGCTCATAGGAGCCGCCGCACACACAAACGAGGGCCACTCATTTGATTTGTTATACACTGGGGGCCACAACACGCCTGGCTGGGCTCTGCTAATATTGAGTTTTTACTAAAAGAACGCCAGACAAGCCCTGTAATACTAAATATGTCATATTATATTACATTTTTGCGATATTGCAATATAATAGGCTATATAATAAAATATTGAATTCGTTCAGTATTGCAACGATTGATCCTTGTGTCCAATAGTGTCCGATAATGATAATGTATCGTCGTTGAACAACTGTATAAATATGAAAGGCTGTCATTTTTTAACCAGTATTCCGGCGCCCTCTTCAGTTAGTGAAGCACAATAGGGATTGGATCGGGATTTTGGACTTTGGAAATAATTGCCCCAGGATATGTATATTCAACATATTCATTCCAGTATATGGATAAACGAATGACGGATTTGACAAGATGACAAAAGACCACCTCTGTTACAGATATTTAATTATTTAATTCATTAGTTAATTTTGGCTTCCAGGCAGTCATAGGCCTACATTCAGTTTCTCATTTAATAACAGCGGACAATCACACAAAATATCACACATCATACAAAATGAACATTTTCATATTTCAAAAACATTTAGACATCATATACAATTGGAATTTGTGTTTGCTTAAATATTATTTTCTTTCGTTCAGCATAAAATTGATAGAACCTGAAAATTTCTGTTAAAATACATTTAAACTATTTATATATGTATATTTATTTATCTATCTATGTATATATATATATCTACTGTATATATATATATATCTACTGTATATATATATATCTACTGTATATATATATATATATATATATATATAATTATTTTTTTCAAATTAATTTATAATTCAATATTTTTATATTATTTACTTCAGTAAAGTATTTAAAATAGCTTCTTTTAACCACAACAAAACACACACAGTAACACTTCTGCCAATGGGGAAGGCTGGGGAGTAGGGGTTAAAAAGTGGGGTATTTTGGATCTCCTCATTGTTCTGGCCCTGAATATTCAAACTGCTTCAATAAGTAGAACGTATGTACTTCAAACTTTTCACTCCAATCCAACACACGCACATACCGTATCATAAAACTAGTGCATGTTGACATGGATGCAGGCTTACCGCTTGGGACCCCTTTGTTGGGACCCCTTTTGTCCTGCTAATAGGGCGAATGAATCATGAACCTCCACCTCTTGAGCAAACTGTGACGCAGTGTTCATGGAACAACAGCCGAGTACCACGGCCTTTTCAAGTGACCTTGCTCCAGACGTTGGAGCAAAATAGAAGAAATAACCTTGGGTCTGCACCAGTGTTAACGTAGCACACAGTGCCTTAGATTAGTTATTAGATTGAAACGCTAGCTGATATGGGAGTGCTTATTGATGTTATACGCGAGACATAACACCCGAGCGTGTTCTCCTGGCAGTGGACCACTGTGGACCATTGTACGCTCACACAAACACAGTTGAAGTGGCCTGCAATCTAGACTCTGAACTTCATAGATCTGATTTAGTGCAGTTGGAATAGACTTTTGATTTTCTATTCTAATTTATTTAATGGTAAAACTAATAATCAATTAGAATTAGGGGTAAAGCATGAATCAGCGTTCACCCAGTTCGAAAATATATATTTTGTCAAAGGCTTCAGAAATGCAAACACTTGATCTATTTCAGATTATAAATTAAATTTTTTACTTTGTTGTTGTAAAAAAAAATCGTCTGTAGTATGAACGTAGTCCCCGCTCTTAAAATGAGGATATGCTACATTTGAGAGGTCATTGGTTCAGTCCTCAAGCTGGTGTGTGGTGTTGGGGGGGGGGGGGGGTTCAGGAACTGACAATAGAGGACACTTCTGGTTTGTGCAATAGGAGGGTAGGAAAAACACAGACGGCGAGCTATTTACAGGGAATTGATGTAGAAGCTCCATAACACACACCCACCCACACAAACACACACACACAGACATACTCACACACACACACAACACACACACGCACACACGCACACACACACGCACACAGACAACTCACACACACACACACACACACACACACACACACACACACACACACACACACACACACACACACACACACACACACACACACACACACACACACACACACACACACACACACACACACACACACACACACACACACATACTATGGAGTTAGAATCATGCCAAAACCCCACACAGACACAAAACGTGTTTTACTCACGCACAATGATTCACACACACACACTCAGAAACATATTTCTTCAAGTACAAACTAAAATCTTTCAAGTACAAACTAAAATCTTTCAAATACAAAAAAAATTCCTTCAAGTACAAAACAATTCTACAAGTACGGAACTAACAGTTGCGCGTGGATCTGAATGCATTTGTGCGTGGATCAGCAAGGCCGAAAAATTTCGGCCTTTCCAACTTTTAGTTCCGTACTTGTAGAATTGTTTTGTACTTGAAGGAATTTTTTTGTACTTGGAAGATTTTAGTTTGTACTTGAAGAAATATGTGAGTGTGTGTGTGAATCATTGTGCGTGAGTAAAAGACGTTTTGTGTGTGTGTGGGGGTTTTGGCATGATTCTAACTCCATAACACACACACACACACACACACGCACACACACACACACACACACACACACACACACACACACACACACACACACACACACACACACACACACACACACACACACACACACACACACACACACACACGCGCGCTACACTAGAGCCCCATCGGTCACAGATTCGGAGTACATCCAAGTCATCATGCACAGAGTTGTTACAACGCTGTTACAACGATCCCCGACACCAAGAGTCACTGCTGGAAGAGATGGTGAAGCCTCACCTCAGTGTACGTCCCTCCCAGCTATTGCTACTGATCCACTCTGAAGTCAGGGAGGGGGACGTTAAGTTAGAAAGTACTTTTCCTTGAAGAATCGTATATATATATACTTTATGCAGTGTGTTTTCGGTATGTGCATTGGAATGAATTGTAGATGTGTGTGTGTGTGTGTGTGTGTGTGTGTGTGTGTGTGTGTGTGTGTGTGTGTGTGTGTGTGTGTGTGTGTGTGTGTGTGTGTGTGTGTGTGTGTGTGTGTGAGGCTAAATACATATATTTCTAGTGTATTTGACTATTCCGCGGCATGAGTCTTGAATTCGTGATCTAACACGAGTGCAAAGGTAAATGTGTGTGTGTGTGTGTGTGTGTGTGTGTGTGTGTGTGTGTGTGTGTGTGTGTGTGTGTGTGTGTGTGTGTGTGTGTGTGTGTGTGTGTGTGTGTGTGTGTGTGTGTGTGTGTGTATTCTCAGCCCTGAATGCTTATTTCACAACGAGTTTCAAGTGCAGCCGAGTACATCCTCAAAAAGAAACCCTTGCATGTGTGCCATAGTGTGCCATTTGTGTGCCTGTGATATGTGTGTGTGTGTGTGGTGTGTGTGTGTGTGTGTGTGTGTGTGTGTGTGTGTGTGTGTGTGTGTGTGTGTGTGTGTGTGTGTGTGTGTGTGTGTGTGTGTGTGTGTGTGTGTGTGCCATAGTGTGCCATTTGTGTGCCTGTGATATGTGTGTGTGTGTGTGTGTGTGTGTGTGTGTGTGTGTGTGTGTGTGTGTGTGTGTGTGTGTGTGTGTGTGTGTGTGTGTGTGTGTGTGTGTGTGTGTGTGTGGGCCATGTTGTCTGGTCCTATGAGCCTGGGTCTTCCTGGGTAAGGTGTTGTCCTCAGCGTCAGCAGGGCCAGCCTCTAGAAGATGCTCTGTCTTCGGTTCTTGCCCCGGCCTGCGTCCAGAAGTAAACATGATAACACATTCAAATCAATAACTGGATTCAATAACAAGAGATGAAAGGGTTGCCGTTTTTAGATAGATCAATTGAGAGTGTGAGTGTGTGTGTGAATCATTGTGCGTGAGTAAAACACGTTTTGTGTGTGTGTGGGGTTTTGGCATGATTCTAACTCCATAACACACACACACACACACACACACACACACACACACACACACACACACACACACACACACACACACACACACACACACACACACACACACACACACACACACACACACACACATCCCCTGGGATCCTTGATCACCTAAAATGCATGTATGTAATGTAATGTAATGTAATGTAATGTAATGTAATGTAATGTAATAATGTAATGTAATGTAATGTATGTATGTAATGTAATGTATGTATGTATGTAATGTAATGTATGTATGTAATGTAATGTAATGTATAATGTAATGTAATGTAATGTAATGTATAATGTAATGTCATGTATGTATGTAATGTAATGTAATGTAATGTAATGTATAATGTAATGTAATGTATGTATGTATGTAATGTAATGTATGTATGTAATGTAATGTAATGTATAATGTAATGTAATGTAATGTAATGTATAATGTAATGTCATGTATGTATGTAATGTAATGTAATATATAATGTAATGTAATGTAGTGTATGTATGTAATGTATAATGTAATGTATAATGTAATGTAATGTATGTATGTATGTAATGTAATGTATAATGTAATGTATGTATGTATGTATGTATGAATGTATGTAATGTAATGTAATGTATAATGTAATGTATGTATGTAATGTAATGTAATGTATAATGTAATGTATGTATGTATGTAATGTATAATGTAATGTATAATGTAATGTAATGTATAATGTAATGTAATGTAATGTAATGTAATGTATAATGTAATGTAATGTATGTAATGTAATGTAATTTATAATGTAATGTATGTATGTATGTATGTATGTAAGTAATGTAATGTAATGTATAATGTAATGTAATGTATGTATGTAATGTAATGTAATGTATAATGTAATGTAATGTAATGTATGTATGTAACGTAATGTATAATGTAATGTATGTATATATGTAATGTAATGTAATGTAATGTTATGTATAATGTATATGTATGTATGTATGTAATGTAATGTATAATGTAGTGTATGTAATGTATAATGTAATGTATGTATGTAATGTAATGTACTGTAATGTATAATGCAATGTATAATGTAATGTATGTAATGTAATGTAATGTATGTATGTAATGTAATGTATAATGCAATGTATAATGTAATGTATAATGTAATGTAGCGTATGTATGTAATGTAATGTAATGTATAATGTAATGTATGTATGTAATGTAATGTAATGTAATGTAATGTATAATGCAATGTAATTAATGTAATGTAATGTATGTAATGTATAATGTAATGTAATGTATGTATAATGTAATGTAATGTAATGATTAATGTAATGTGATAATGTAATGTAATGTAATGTAATGTATGTAATGTATAATGTAATGTAATATATGTATGTATGTAATGTAATGTGTAATGTAATGTAATGTATGTAATGTATGTATGCAGTACATGCATGCATGTACTGCATTTCCCATGAGGACCAATAACTCTCGGGTTAGAGCCGCTGCTCCTCTGCTTATAAAGGAGTCAGTTGAGGGGGTTCAGGCCTCTGGTAGGACCCGTCCCTCTGGAGTGCTCCAGGCATGACCAGTGACCTCGGAGTAGACCCAGCACTAGGTGGAGGGATTATATCTCAACACTGTCCTGGGACCGCCTCGGGGTCAGAGCTGGTCAATGTGGCCCGGGAAAGGAAGTCTGGGGGGGGGGGCCCTACTGGAGCTGCTGCCCCCGAGACCCGACCCCGGGTAAGTGGTTTTAAGATGAGATGAGATGGAGATGAGACCGATGCCTCTTTTTGCAAAAAAATAATAATATTTAAACTTCCAGTTGAGTTGTGCGCATGTATTTTCAAATAGAATATGCAGTTGTTTAAAACAAGTATCTCAGAGTTATTCCAATGAAATTGTCGTAATATAATCGTTGAAAATATAATTTCAGGAATTTCTTTCTACGAGAACAGTACAGGATTGAGGACCTAAAGGACATCTCACCTAAACGCCACCTGTGGTCCATTTCCACATTCAGGCTCCCATCCAGCTCATTTTTAGAACAAGGGCCACTAACTGAATAAGGTTCATAGATGAAATAGAAAATAATCTGTCCATTGGAACATGTTTCCATTTTGACTAGTTCTCTCTCCTGTTTTACAGCGGAGGAGACGATGAACAGGGAGCACGGTTTTACCCTTAACACCAGTCAGGACCACCAGTGCAGAGGTGGTGGTCGGACTCACCTGGGGCCTGGAACACAGAGCTACGGTGTCCCGGGTCCTTCTGCAGCCTCACCTCAGACAGGGAGAACACAGAGGCCGCTGTGGACACACACACGCACACGCACACACACCGCACACGCACACGCACACAGACACACACACACGCACGCACGCACGCACGCACGCACGCACGCACAGAGGCCGCTGGCGACACACACACACACACACACGTACACGTACACAAACACGAGTACAATCATTATCCATTGTATTAATCAGTTAGCTACCCGTTTTTATAATTTCACAATAATTAGTTGATAATATGTGAATATATAAATATTATATAAGAACTGAGTTAGTAACGTGAAATAACATATTTTTCTCTTAAAGCTAAACTATGCGCTTAATATTAAATATTTTGAGCTCTTTTGGTGTTATTGTTTTATAGATGAGCCCACACATATATTCCTGCATAGTTCACTGCTGTGTGTGTGTGTGTGTGTGTGTGTGTGTGTGTGTGTGTGTGTGTGTGTGTGTGTGTGTGTGTGTGTGTGTGTGTGTGTGTGCGTGCGTGCGTGCGTGCGTGCGTGCGTGCGTGCGTGCGTGCGTGTGCGTGCGTGGTGCGTGCGTGGTCGTGCGTGCGTGCGTGTGTGTGTGTGGTGGGGTGCCCGGGGTATTCATGGTGGTGTGTCACTGTGTGTGTGGGTCTTACTGTCGGCCAGGCTATGGATGTTCTCTCCCAGGCTCAGGAAGTAGGAGTGGTGTAGTGCTGTTTCTGAGCTGACCCGTGTTTTAGTGTCAAACTGTAGAGGTAATGCAAATCCCAGCGATTACACACACGAGGTCAACCATGACGAGGACCGTATCCCTCCACCATTTCAGCGCAAGGAATTTACTTCTTTTAACCACAGCCTTAAACATATATGCACTGACTTTAAACTGACTGTGGTTATATGTGTTTAACTATAACACATTAACACTCAAAACGATAACATTAAACTTTAGAAAAACCAAATTGTAATAATTACAATTAAAAGAAACTTAACTGAAAATACATTTCTGAGCAAAGTTTGCTACTATTCAGTATTCAACATTGTTGATAATACGTCTCACACTCTTCTTGACTGTCATTTGTAAGGTAAATATATATTCTGATAATTGTCACTATTAATGTATATTACTATGCAGTATAAAACTGTCTGGTAACCATTCAGCCCTTAAACCTTTCTGGTAGGTGATGCTGATTGGTACAATACTTCATGGCGCTAATTCAGTATACTTTCTCTTACCATTAAAAGTGCATTCAGAAGATCGATTCCCTCTGTATCTAACCTGGGGAGACTAAAATGAATAAAATTTGAACTGTAAGATATACGAGCTGACAAGGCAGGAAGGGATGCAGATTAACCAGAATCAAAAATGTCAGAGAAACTCCAATGTAGTGGAGTGTCAATGCCTGTGACAATCGTTTTCCGATTAAAAAACCCTGTTAGCGCTAATAACAGGAATATAATAATAACCAGGAATATTGCAAATCACCTGCAAGTGACTTGTGAATGCATAAATTTATTGCATGTCTTCCTTTATATACTAGAGAATATGTTTTTGTTTGTCTCTTTCTGTCATTAATTAACTGCACATCAGATGGAAGAAGAGAACAACAGAGAACCAATAACAAAAATGTCTTCCTATGTTTGGCAAACATCAACATCAATGACAGTGGGGTTATATAAAATATGCCAAAAGTCCTCGTAGGCTTAGTATGACGAATAGAGGCAGTGATGTTAACCAGCGGTCACCAGCACTGTGTGTGGTTCCTCCTGGGCCATAGGCTCAGCAGACTGTCTCCCAGCTGTAATGAGTACGTGAGCAGGAGGCGGTGGTACCTGGGCACGTGGTTGAGGAGGGCTTGAGGCCGGTACTGAGGGAACACGTATGACCTGAACTCCTGGTTGCTGCCGATGCTCGGCCAGGTGTCCTCCGTCGGCGTCCCTGGGGACAGAAAGATGTTAAAACACACACACGTAGACGGCAGTTTTGCGATAGAATGATGTAACATCCTGTAAAGTAATCTAAGTTGTTTTTCCCTTCTCTCTTTTAATTGACTTCTACTTGGATTGATCCTCTGTACTTATTTATGTGTTTGCTATTCAAAGTCTTTCTCCAGGAATATTGGGGGACTACTCTCAAGCTAGCTCTGTGCCAGGATCAGACGATATGGCCTTTTGTCTAATATGATTGAAAACGACATCAATTTGGCAAATATTGCACGATAAAACTTGGGAGACGAGGCCCAGTTCCATCCTCATGACATGCCATCAACCTCACCTGGGACGGAGGGGTCAACATGCAGTTCGTCCATTTAATGTGTCAATGTACACTTCGTAAGGGATGTCAGACGATGGGATAACCCTCCAAATAAATAAATGTGAGTCTTTGGAGCGTGTCCTACATGGTCACGACAGCCTGTTGCTAGGTGCTATTCATGCTGTAACCTTCCCTTTATGCTGTGTACAAGCTGTACTCGCTCTGATCCAGTATCCTCCACATTCATCCTTTCACTCGCACAACAATGTCACAGGGGTTATCTTTCTTTTGTACAGAGATTCTCTCTATGGTCCTGGTGGCTGTAGAGATTTGTCGAGACTTTGTACATTTTTTAAATCAGAAACCTGAGCCAGGGCCGTGTTGCAGAAAAGAGTTTGAACCCTGCTCTGGTACGGGGCCGTCGCTCAGTCTCAAGACGCTTACTCTTTGTGTCGACTCAAGTAAAGTCCTCAGCTCTGCGAGCAACTTGTTACACAGCATACGTCGATGATGTTGTTTGCAAGAAGGGGTCCCTCTTCTTGGTTGGTGGGATGCCTGCAGACCCTTTCCTGATCCACTGGCATCCAGAACGTACTCAATGCATAGCAGTGGACCAGGCCAGGTGCTGCAGGCTTCGCAGAACCCAAGGAGCTGGCCTGGTCCACTGCCACCCAGAGCGTACTCAGTGAATGGCCCTGCAAGCTGATCCACTGTGACCTAGCGCATATTCAGCACAAGGCCCTGCAAGCGCTCTGAGGGGAGCAGGTGGGCTCACCCATGAGCCTGAAGACCAGGTGGAGCTCTTCCTTCACAGTGGCTCCGGGGAACATGGGCCGGCCAGTGGCCATCTCGAACATGATGCAGCCAACCCCCCTTTGAAACACAACGTGAGGACAAAGATTCAATTCAATTGTTTTTTTTATAGCCCTTAATCACAGTCACAGTCTCAATGGGCTTACATGCCTTGTGTTTATGACCTCCCCCCCCCCTGACCCTAGTAGTAAGTAAAAACTCCATTAATTAGCAAGGAAGAAATCTTGAGAAGGAACGCAGAGCGGGGGATCAGTAGTGCAATGGGGCCATAATTGACATACAGGCCAAACATTTCAAAGATCAGGAAGCAAACAACACCTGAGGCCAATACTATAACACACACACACACACACACACACACACACACACACACACACACACACACACACACACACACACACACACACACACACACACACACACACACACACACACACACACACACACACACACACACACACAAACACACTCTCCAGAGGCTGGATGACATATGCAGCCCATGGGTGTCTTTTGTCTGGAGGGTCTTTGTGGAAAGGCGTCCCGTGGTGGGCTGGAGGGGGAGGGTGGGTGGCGTTTACACCGCCAGCCACCCGAGATGAAAGGTTGGCACAGCGACGCCGGCTTGTACTAAATATAGCCGTGCTTATGTGGAATAATTACAGACGCCATTCAACCACGGAAAACGGCTAATGAGTGTGATGCTTGTACAATACGGTAGCTGGATAAGATAAGGCGATCACAGTGTGCTTTAGTGTTTATTGAGGGGTTATTGAAATCCGGCTCAACAAGTGTTATTAACACTCTTCCCCAGCAGAGCGATTTAAATCAAAAAAATACCTCCTAATTGCTTGAACTTATTCTGCCCAGCACCTTAATCAGCCGTGCTCTGGAGACGTGAATAGACACGCCTCGAGGAAGTTGATGCGTGGATTCGTTTTAGAAATCCACATATCCACATAAAGTGGGTTCGTTTTAGAAATCATCAATGCTGTTTGATAGGCCCTTCTGTTGTAAAATACGTCTGAGTCACACATGTTCAGCTTCCCCTGATAAATTATCCGAATTACAATCTGTTTAATTAACACATCAAATTTAGTGGCTGGTTCATTTTATTTCACAAAAGAGCTCAAACTAACTTTGTTCCATTCAACAACAACAACATAGTTACAGTAACCAATGAATTAAACTCCACGTCTAGCTGAGATGTGGCTCCAGGTGGACTGGGTGCTCTTGAGAACAGGGGGTCTGGCAGGCTACAGTCCTCACCACATGTCGATGGGGGTGGAGTACTCTGTGGAGCCCAGCAGAACGTCGGGGGGCCTGTACCACAGCGTAACCACCTCGTTGGAGTAGGTCTTGGTCGGGACCGACTTGGCCCTGGCCAGCCCTTCAGAGACGACACAATGAGACACAACAACAGTCATTGGTCGGCCCTTCAGAGACAACACAATGAGACACAACAACACAACAAGGTTCACTGGCTGCCCCTTCAGAGACAACACAATGAGACACAACAACAACCACTGATCGGCCCTTCAGATACAACACAACAAGACAACAAGACACAACGGGGTTCACTGGCCAGCCCTTCAGAGACAACACAACTAGATATAACAAGACACAACAATGCAACAACGTTCAATGGCCAGACATCAGATACAACACAACAATACACAACAAGACACAACAAGGTTCACTGGCCAGCCTTCAGATAAACACAACAACACAACAACACATGCACAACAAGGTTCACCGGTCAAACTTCAGATACAACACAACAAGACAAAACGAGACAGAACAACACAACATGGTTCACTGGCCATACTTCTGATACAATTAAAACAATATACAAAAGGACAACAACAACACAGCAAGGTTCACTGCAAGCCCGTCAGATACAACACAACAAGGCACAAAAAGACACAACAACACAACAACACAACAAGGTCCACTGGCATGCCCTTCACACAGCTAGCTAGACCCAACAAGTCTAAACAACATTCACCGTCCGGTCCTTTAGATGGATACAACAAGGCTCACTGGCCAGCTCTCAGTTTTAACGCGATAAAACTTTCTTTCAGGAATAAAAATGGTGTTAAATATGAAGATTATAAGAAATAACAGGCTGGGAGGAAGTCACCTTGGGTGTGTCTTTTGGTGTGATACCTTAATAGTACCTGTTATAAGTGACTGTTTCCACATGTGTACCCTAACCCAAGAGGTCTCCTTTCTGTCAACCCTTTTTACAAGAGCACTGCTTGTTATCAATTGTTTTGAGAATGTGGCCAGAATGACTGATGACTGACGATATCAGGGTGTAGTTTTCCTGGAACGGGCCTCTACATCATCCGAAACAGCTAGCCATCACATCATTGATGTCTCCCACTCTCTCTCCTCAGCCCTCCTGATCACCTCCCCCTGTGGTATGGATCACATGATGTATGCGATAAAAAGGGAAGCAGGTACCCGGGAGGAGACCCTGTTGCTAGGTTACAGCTTGCAAGATGCTAAAACGATCAGGACAGGAGCTCTTTCCAAGTGGCAGTAAAAATATAATTGGAGTTCAACCTGGCATGGAAACCGCTATTGTAGCGCAGACGGGTGATTCTGTACGTGTGTGGGTGGGTGTTGGGGTTCGACTCCCACTGTACCGAAGTCAGCCAGCTTGAGCTCTCCCTTGTCGTTTATGAGCAGATTCTGTGGTTTGAGGTCTCTGTGTAAGATCTTTCTCTTGTGGCAGTAATTCAGACCCCGCAGTAACTGGAACATAAAGATCTAGGGATTGGAGAGAAGGGTGCGAGTATCAAAACATTGGCAGATTAAACGCAACCACGACAAAATGACCACAGCTTACATCCACACAGATTGAACACATATCGGAGGAGGTTTCATCTCCAGTCTTTTTTGTTTTGTCTGTTGAGTGTAAGTTGGCAGTGTGGTGCGCAACACATTCATTTAAACCATCTGTTAAGCAACGATAGCTGGCCAACTTTCAATGATTCGTATTAGTGACTGCTCAAATGACAAATTAACTTCTGCAGAGAAATGCGACGTTTCCTTTTTAATTCTAGAACATTTGTACGGGTAAAACAAATGAGCAGTTTATTGAAAGTGTATGTTGGACCCCACGATACACCGCACGCTAAACATGTCGAGGTGTGTTCCAGCTCTAAGATGTTTTTATTATCCATCTATCGAAGGGTAACCACATGTGTCTCACCTTGACGTTATGCATACTCATCAGGTTTCCACAGCTGTCCAAATACTGCTTGAGATCACTATCCTATAAGTAAGACATGGGATGGACATTAACATTGTGTTTGTGTTTATGCGTGACACACACAGACACACGCATGTGTGTGTCTGTTTAATACCGTCTCTTTTAAAAAGTTATAATTGTCTGACCGGCGGTTATCGACAATCATGGCAAAAATCAAATAACTGTTTTCCTCAAAATAAGGGGGGGCGGGGAGTGCTTTGTAGTACATTTGTCCGGTTGATTACCTCTTAGGGGCCGAACACATCATTTCAAGTTTCTTATCATTCATTTCCAATGAAATATTCAAATAGTTGTTGTCAAAAATGTCAGTGCACAGTGCGTGACTTTCCCTGCCTTGATCAGAGCCGGCAGAGAGCACTGCAGCAAAATCACGTCAGAAAGCAAAACTGCAAAATTATATTGGCTTGCGGCGTGTTTATTAGGGGGGGATTTGAGAGCCATTTGGCGGTCCGAGTCCGACTGGATTATGGGAGCGCTACAATGGAGCCGCAGCTTCCATAGTTTGAGGAAGGCCGTGCTTCAACCTCACAAGGCAAACATGGTGGTTTGAACATTGTGTAAAGTTTTGGTCAAATTGAACGTTAGGAAGGGCACTATACACCTTTAGAGTGATGAGAGGAAGAAACTTGCTACCCTGTTTATTCATGTGTACTGCGTGTGTGTGTGTACTGCGTGTGTGTGTGTGTGTGTGTGTGTGTGTGTGTGTGTGTGTGTGTGTGTGTGTGTGTGTGTGTGTGTGTGTGTGTGTGTGTGTGTGTGTGTGTGTGTGTGTGTGTGTGTGTGTGTGTGTGTGTGTTAGTGTCCACTTACCAGGTATTCAAAGACCAGTGTTAGAGAGCGCTCTGTGTGGATGATGTCATGCAGGGTGACGATGTTGGCGTGCTTGAGGTCCTTCAGTAGAGACACTATGGTTAAAGAGAACAACTGTTGGATTGAACTGAACTTACTTCACGATGCCATCCGCCGCGAGTAACTTCACCGTGACGGGGAAGGGGAGTCAGAGGGCCAAGGTTTAAGATTCATGGTTCAATACTTACTACTATGCATATGCATACATATACATATATATATATATATATAAATCACATTGAGTGATTTTTAAGTAATTACATTTGCATTTTATTGCATGACATAAGTATTTGATCACCTACCAACCAGTAAGAATTCCGGCTCTCACAGACCTGTTAGTTTTTCTTTAAGAAGCCCTCCTGTTCTCCACTCATTACCTGTATTAACTGCACCTGTTTGAACTCGTTACCTGTATAAAAGACACCTGTCCACACACTCAATCAAACAGACTCCAACCTCTCCACAATGGCCAAGACCAGAGAGCTGTGTAAGGACATCAGGGATACAATTGTAGACCTGCACAAGGCTGGGATGGGCTACAGGACAATAGGCAAGCAGCTTGGTGAGAAGGCAACAACTGTTGGCGCAATTATTAGAAAATGGAAGAAGTTCAAGATGACGGTCAATCTCACTCGGTCTGGGGCGCCATGCAAGATCTGATCAATAATCATGAGGAAGGTGAGGGATCAGCCCAGAACTACACAGCAGGACCTGGTCAATGACCTGAAGAGAGCTGGGACCACAGTCTCAAAGAAAACCATTCGTAACACAACTACGTCGTCATGGATTAAAATCCTGCAGCGCACGCACAGTCCCCCTGCTCAAGCCAGCGCATGTCCAGGCTCGTCTGAAGTTTGCCAATGACCATCTGGATGACCAAGAGGAGGAAGAGGAGAAGGTCATGTGGTCTGATGAGACAAAAATAGAGCTTTTTGGTCTAAACTCCACTCACCGTGTTTGGAGGAAGAAGAAGGATGAGTACAACCCCAAGAACACCATCCCAACCGTGAAGCATGGAGGTGGAAACATCATTCTTTGGGGATGCTTTTCTGCAAAGGGGACAGGACGACTGCACCATATTGAGGGGAGGATGGATGGGGCCATGTATCGCGAGATCTTGGCCAACAACCTCCTTCCCTCAGTAAGAGCATTGAAGATGGGTCGTGGCTGGGTCTTCCAGCATGACAACGACCCGAAACACACAGCCAGGGCAACTCAGGAGTGGTTCCGTAAGAGGCATCTCAAGGTCCTGGAGTGGCCTAGCCAGTCTCCAGACCTGAAACCAATAGAACATCTTTGGAGGGAGCTGAAAGTCTGTATTGCCCAGCGAGAGCCCTGAAACCTAAAGGATCTGGAGAAGGTCTGCATGGAGGAGTGGGCCAAAATCCCTGCTGCAGTGTGAGCCAACCTGGTCCAAGGACTACAGGAAACGTATGATCTCTGTAATTGCAAACAAAGGTTTCTGTACCAAATATTAGGTTCTGCTTTTCTG
>OLKM01001845.1:26164-41007 GCA_900291075.1 Melanogrammus aeglefinus | reverse complement strand
CACCACCAAATATCTATATATATATATTCAAATATCCTTCCGTGGCTTTAACCATATTGCTTTTGCGTTGTCAAGGCAACATCTGTTGGAGATACAACGCGTTTATTTCAGCCCATAACGGATAGAGGTCTTCCAAAAATAATGCACACCACCATTCAGTGTTATTGACGAATCAGAATCAAGTGTTAAACATGACTGTATACATTTCACCAACCTTGCTACACACACACACACGGTAGTGTCCTTGTTATTTTCTTCATTATTACGCTCATTTGTTATTTTTACTAAGAATAATGGGGAGATTATTTCATAAACATGGAGTTTTAAATCTCTCTCCGAGTACGTTGTTTCTCCCTTTAGAGCCGACATGGAATGCACAACCTGAGTTTGATAAAGGGGCATGACACAAGCTCCTTAAAGCAGTCTGCATGCGTGCATCCATTTGCCTCTCAGCGCTTGTGTTGTGAATGGCGATTCGTTCCACTGGTCTTGTTTACAGACAACAGACACCTCTGTTTGGAGAAGTGTGCGTTGTTGGGCCCTTTGTGGCCCCCCTAGACAATCAAGAGTGCTTTTTTCTGGCACGCCTCAGTCTGTCATCTCTTTCTCTAGGTCTACGTTTCTAGGTCTAGGAGCTAGACCTAGAAACGTCTGGGTCTTGGCTTAAGTCAACTGATGAGCAGACTACTTCTACACAGTAGTAGTGCACACATGTACACCTTAATAACCGAGTATAAAAACTCACCTAAACCTAAAGAGCAGAGTATGAACTAGCTTGTGCTATCACCACTCTCCCTGGACATGTAAAACGGGCACCCAACCTTCTCTCCTCCGGCTTTGTTCATCTCTCCTTCTCCCACTATCTCTCTCCTTCTCCCGCTATCTCCCTCCTTCTCCCGCTATATCTCTCCTTCTCCCGCTATCTCTCTCCTTCTCCCACTATCTCTCTCCCTCTCCCTCTCCCACGCCTCTAGAGTGGAAATAGAGGTCATTTCTCCTAAATCAATGATAGAGAAGGTTGTCTTTTGTTTTCTTCTCTGAGACATAACACGTTATGCTAGTTTGCTTTTATTTATTTGGCATTGAGCATGGGCTGAATGTGTTTTTGTGTTAAGTCTGTATTTTCGTACAGCAAGTCAAAAAATAATTACCATTTGCGAATTAGTAGCTAACCTGAGAAGTATTTTACATCCTTAAAGGAGAATTGTTTGATCATTCACTGCAATAATAATATTTAAACACCACAAAACCCCCAAATGAATTAATTGAAAAACAAGCATTAGAACTATTATGCATTGAACTATTATTCCTCAACACGGTCGTCTTATCCTGCTGGCCATCCTCTAGTTCAACAAGCCCTGGTAAAACTGGATATTTCATGGATTGTCGATCTCGTAGTGCACCAGGATCTTTTGATCTGTATGATTTGAAGCTCACATGTAAAGCACCTTTCTTCTTAGCAACACTCTCATTTGAATAGAATACGTTTTTGTATAGAATGCATTAAAAACGATTTGTCACAGTGATGTTTTTGGAAACTATGGCTCCCTTTTAAGAGGACACATTGGACTCTGCGGATTTGAAGGGGATCTTGCACATTGTCCACAAATGCGTATTGTGTACAGAACAGACTGAACAGAACATTCTCCCTCTGGAAATTTAAAAACATTAGCCTCATTTGATTTTAATCGGTACATTTTCAGAAAGGGAGACAAATGCTACATCTAAATGAACTTCCTGAATTCACAGGGTTTTAAATAGCCGACAAGATCTTCTGAAACGGCTGCT
This sequence comes from Melanogrammus aeglefinus, assembly GCA_900291075.1. Taxonomy (NCBI): domain Eukaryota; kingdom Metazoa; phylum Chordata; class Actinopteri; order Gadiformes; family Gadidae; genus Melanogrammus; species Melanogrammus aeglefinus. The sequence goes on along the minus strand of OLKM01001845.1, from coordinate 39,219 downwards.
TTTGTTGTCCGCTATTTGATAACACATTGAAAATGTAAATAATTACCCTTCTGTCCTTGCTGCTCATTGAGAAGTGGGTCAGCTACAATAAAACACATGAGCTGAGCGTGTCTTATGGTTCACCGGGCCTATGAGCTATGACACATATTCATGTGCGCTGCCTAACACAACACATGATGCGTACATGTGCTATATCTGTGTCTCAGCCACAGTGTTTTTGTTTCCCTCCTCCTATGCCTTTTGTCTCTCTCGTCTCTCATTTGTTAGTTCATTATGTTCACTGACCTGAGATCAGTTTGAACGAAGGTCTAGGAGCGAAACATTACGACAAATAAAGGTGATCATTATCAAAAGTGTAGTAAAGTTGATCATTATCAAAGGATTATTTTTTTAAGGCTATAACTGAACATTGACATTTTCAAGATTGGTCTATTACAATAAATATAGACCTTTTAATGAAAAGCCAACCCCATCACAAGCCATAGGTGTAATCCTGGTTGCGTTTGGTATGGCTGAAGTTAACCATAGATGGTCAGCTGTTAAAAATTGTGTTTTACTTAAAACATGAAGTATGTACATGAATGCGTGGGCCTTTCTACTTTTCTATTCAGAACGCGGTGCTCATCTGGGCCCTGAGAAGGTTTCTGCATGCAAGGTAAAACCTGAAGGAGCGCGTGCAGAATGCAGCTTTAGAACCAAGAGGGCAGCAGAGCTCCAGGACACCTGCCCACGCCAAGGCCTGTGGTGAGGCGCACATAAACAGGACTCCTCTTTCTTTCTTTCTTTCTTTCAGAACTTTGTGTCTTCTCCCGTCACGCTGTTTACTTTCCTGTGGTGAAACAGCAGATTAGTGTGCGCCCGTGCACGTGAAGGGAGAAAAAGGAAAAAAAAAAGAAAGAGCACAAATGTTTGTGTGTCTACGACGTCCATGCACCTGTGAGTGTGCGTTGTCGTGTGGGTTTGGGAGAGTGTGTGTGTGCGTGTGTGTGTGTGTGTGTGTGTGTGTGTGGACTTGTGTGGTGTGTGTGTGTGTGTGTGTGTGTGTGTGTGTGTGTGTGTGTGTGTGTGTGTGTGTGTGTGTGTGTGTGTGTGTGTGTGTGTGTGTGTGTGTGTGTGTGTGTGTGTGTGTGTGTGTGTGTGTGTGTGTGTGTGTGTGTGTGTGTGTGCAGGGTTGATGTGCACTGGGCAGCCTTCCCTGCAGTCATTTACTGTTGCCCAGCACACACACACACACACACACACCACCACACACACACACACACACACACACACACACACAACACAACACACACACACAACAACACACACACACACACACACACACACACACACACACACACACACACACACACACACACACACAAGCTGCTCATGGTAGCCGTGTCCTTTGAGTGCAGTGCCTCTCGGAGATGAAAGGGGGCGCTAGGGATGGATTCAGGGGAAACATAATAATAATAATAGGGTTATTTAATAATGGTTAAGTAACAATGACCAGCCTCTCTGTGGACGTCCCATGCATCACAGAGAATCTGGCCCTGCCCCCCCCCATCTCTTATAATTACATTTCCCAAGGTCCTGATTTGATCCGGACGTTGATATTGGTGGTCAGCTGTTTGAAAGACTGAAACACAGCCTGAATTACAACCTTTTTATTATTATTTTTAATAATTTTATTTTGCCAGAGTCTGATCAATCTTCACATATGACTGTATGATTTAAAGAGGTTAGTAGTAAATAGTTTTGGTACTGCAAAGGTTGGTTAACAATAAGATGCATCTCATATCTCAAAACCGATGCACTTTGTCATGATGACCATTTAAGAGGTCACCTTCAAATGGCCCAGCGCTATGGACACAATAACACTGCTCAAATGATCACTAAAGAAGTGCATTGTGGGTGAGCCCCCCGACTAGTATTAATGAGTGTAGAGTGGAGTGTACTGTTGAGGCACCTCAGATTAAGGCTGGCGAACGTTAGCGTCAACATCGCAGACGGTAACAATCCATCCTCTGTCTTCCTGCCTCTCTCTGTTTATCCCCAGCCCCTTTGGCAGTCCCCCCTGCGCCTCCTGCCCCATGCATGATGCGTGCGTGGACAGTGGACCTACTGTAAAACACTGGGGCTATACAAGCACAACAAACACCTCATGTTGCTGGGTCAACAGCAGACTAGTCCATTGTTGACATGCTCCCTGAGCGCGCCGCCGCAAGCAAAAGGGGCTGATGTCAGAAGTCGGGGGAAAAAAGGAAAAGAAAAACATGTCACAGGCAATGCTTTGCGGGCTCCTAATGGCTGAAATTGGATGCAGTGGGTCTCTCATTGGCTCAAGGTGATGTCACTTGGTGGGGGGCATCGCCTGCCACCAATTCGAGCAAATTAGAAACAGTGATTGCACCGATTGGCCTTATGGTTTGATAATACATTTTATTGTAGTTTGATAGAAAGTTAACATTTTACTCTTTATAGTATTTTTGATAGATTTTCCTGTCAAAAGCCCAAATCAGTTGCTCATTATCTAGCAAAAAACACACAGCCTTCCCTTTCCTTATGACAAATTGGATTGCTGCATTTAACACACTATTGCACATTCCTTACCAACATGTATTGCAACATTCAGCTTCACCTCAGAAAACAACGACCAGCCTCAACTCAAACTGCAACAAGAAAGTATGATAAGCGTTCAGGGCTTATTTTATACAAGAATATTTCCGCAATTCATTTCAAAGGATGTTTTATATCACATACCCACCACTGGTGGGTGTGTGTACCGCAAGTTATGTTGGGTGTGTACCACAGGTTATGGTGAGTGGGTGACGTGTGTGTTTGTGTTTTATTTTAATATTATTTCAATAGTTGCATGCAATCAAGTTCTTTCCATTTAAATGTCCCTCTCTGATGTTTTTAACTAACACACTGTCCTCCTTGCACTTATACTGGTGTATTTAATGGCCGACGGGCACTATTTGCTCATTCATCTATATATTACCATTTGCATATGAGGTGGTCCGCGTAAAGCTCTTGGTAATTATTTTGCGGTCAACCTGGGGGACCTCCTCCTCCGCTGCCTAACTCATTCTCAAAGATATCCACTTTGTTTTCTTTGGCACCACATTGGCGAGAAGCAGTAATGTTCCCCAGCGACGCACAGGGTTTTACCACCGACACTTGTCCATAGTGACTTGAAAGACATTTATTTGCATAAAAATCTTTGAGGTCGCTTTATCAAAGCTGCACATCTGGATGATGGAAAAACGCCTTGACCAACAATCAAAGGATCACTCCATTGCCCCAATCGCTGTGTTTGATCACTTGATAGTACAACTGTACAAAAACGTTTAACGTTAAACCCTGAGGCATATATACCTAATTTTGGCTCAGACTCAGCAATCAGGTGTAAGCACACCATGATATCTGAGTTCTAAAATATATTTCAAGATCGGATTCAGCTCTCCTGACCTTTCTGTCTGCCGGGGTGATCTACATCACCTGTGCTGAATGTGTTTCACCGTCTTGACGTCAGTGCTGCATGTTCCACTTGGGACAGCTTCGCCCCCTCCCTGGAGGAGATAGCGGTGACTCACACAGCCCCCCCGCCGTCCCCAACATACGATCACACACCCATCCATCGGGGCCCTCTTCTGCTCTTCGACGCCGGGGGAGGGCGGTATCACGGGTAAACAAAAGATGGCAATGATCTAAAGCAGCTCAGCTCCGCTCCCCCTGAGAGCCTTGGGGGGGAGGGGGGGGGGGGGATGACCTGCCAGGCCGGCCACCGCCAACCGCCTCATGACCAGATCAGCTGCGTCACGCTTACAGGTCTCGGAGAGATAGCCGGATGTAACAGCCGTTGCATGACGCCACTGTGGTGGTTTGGTGTTGGAGAGGAATGGATTCACACAGACACAGACTGCTGGGGAGTCATACCAGTATTTGAGACTGTTTGTAAAAGGTTGTTGTGCATAGCTGTTACTGTAACTAGGGCGGCAGTAGCTCAGCAGGTAAAACGGGTTGACTGGTAACCGGAAGTTTGCTCATTTGATCCCCGGCTCCTCCTCCTTCTCCTCGAGTGCCGAGGTGTCCCTGAGCAATACGCCTCACCTTGACTGCTCCTGACGAGCTGGCTGATGCCAGGCGTGGTTGACTCCGTCGGTGTGCTTGTGTGAATGAATGGTTGTCAGTCGCTTTTGATAAAAGCGTCAGCAAAATGCCCTAAATGTAGATGTCAATGTAACTATAACGGTTGCAATGACGCGATGATTAGGTGTGGAAAAGAGAAATGGGTGCATGTGCTCTATCTTGGATGAAATGAAGTCACCTCAGGATGAAAACGGATGCAGCCACTCATTCTAATCACAGAGCGGATGTGTCTAATGCCGCGTTTCCACTGCAGGGTGCGGTTCGGTTCCCCTCAGTCCGGTAGGGAGGGGCCGGTATAGCCCAGCTCAGTTCCGAGGTCGCGTTGTACGCGACATGTTCTCAACGTTCAACCATCAACCGTCAGTGCAGTGCAGTCCGGGGTAAACTGCAGCATGGAGGAGAAAGTGATTGTTGCCGTTTGCGATTCCCGGAGCTCTATATGCAATAGTATATAATATAATTGTATACATATTATCACGGCCAAAAGCTCTGCGCGCCTCCGGATGGCCGTAGCGTGGGGAGCTCTCATAGGGATTTGGCTTCTCGGGGTTTGTTTACCGGCGTTGCTATGGTTTCCGGTCTTGTCTGTTCCAACGGTTTATTAGGTAGGCCCATAATAAATCTCTGTCTAATCAATACTTCATTCACTGCCTCTTCCATGGTCATTATTAGGGATCGACCGATATATCGGCCGGCTGATATATCGGGCCGATATTTGCGGTTTTTAAGTGTATCGGCATCGGCCGATAAGCGGCTGCTGAGTTCGCCGATAGTTTTTTTCCCGGCATTTATTCAATTATTCAATATTGTTTTTTAAAGTTCAATAAATGTTCCCTTTTAAATTGGGACTTGTAACATTTGTTATCATCATTGTGTCATTTTTATGATGGAAATTGAGGGAGCAAAAGCAGTATCGGCTCCAAATAACGGCTTAAGAAAATCGGCCACCCATATCGGTCATCGGCTAAGGCTGATGAAAAAAAATCGGTATCGGCATCGGCACTAAAAAATCCATATCGGTCGATCCCTAGTCATTATAATATTATGAATAGACTGCGTCGGGTCCTCCGACGTCTCTCCCTCTTCCACAAAAGGTAAAGACAAGGCAATGGTGGTTATCGTGTTGTTGCGTGACAAATTCGACAAAACTTGCACAGCGACAGATTATGATTTGTGGCGCGACAAAACTTTGGCGACCACGCGAGACAAATGTCGCATTTGGTGTGAACGCAGGCTGTTTGTTGTTTTATCCCCACGTCACCCGGAAGTGACGATTCTGTCCGACCAATCAACGGAGGGGGTGCGTAGTCTCAGTACCCCAACGGAGGAATACTGAAGACGAGGGCAAAACGAGTACGGCTCAGTCCGGGTCACGCCCACTTTTGGCGGTGGAAACGCAATCCTTACCGCACTTTTGCGAACCGAACCGTACCGCACCCTGCAGTGGAAACGCGGCATAATACAAGGGGCACCGTTGCGAGCACCAGCCAATGCTTAACATTCGATTTAATCCATTTAGATGGTAGAAAATATGTTTGCTTGGGTTGTAGATTTGAACAGAGCATTGAACTGTCATTTCTAATATTCCACATTATTTTATGGGCTTTCAGTGAACTTGTGTTTCAGAGAACAGAGTGCTTTGTTCTCAGATGTTGAGCTACTTCTGTGATCACAGCCCCATTACCAATATGTCATAAATAATCCTCCAGTCGTAGCGGACGCGTCTCTTTGATCTGCTGGGTGGTGTAGGCCTGCTTGTCCTCATGTTCCCAAGATTTTGTCTGGACGGAGAGCCCAGACCATGAGGCCAAATTACACATGGGGGCAAAGAACACCGCGACAAAACTGTGCTAGCTTAATATTTATTAACTACAGTATTAATAATTTTTTTAAATGTATTACTTGTTCAATGTTTGAATGAGAGCCACGTGAGCCAAACACAACTACATGTGCCATAGTTGAGGGACAAGCAATGTTTTTCTTCTTCTGAATGAGCTATCTCTAAAACCTACGATCTGTGTTTGGATAAATTTACAGACATCTTTTCCAACCACCAATTTCTGGATTTTCCAATTGTCATGGGTACTGCTGCCGGTTTCAGTAATCGATGAGAGGAACCACTATGAAATATTCAATAAGTTGATGACGAAGAGGATCAAATGTACTTTCAAGTACAAATGTCAATATCTATCTATCTAAGGACCCAGGTCTCTAATAAGTCACTGTGTACTAATGCAAAACATCCCATGACCAACCATCTAGGTACTAGGACCTGATTCTTAAATAAGCAATGTTGACCCCACAGATTGTCAATCACAGAGACAATTAACGAGCAATAAAGCCTGGAAATAAAGTTTGAGCCAACCAAGAGCAATATGGTCTCTTGTTGAAAGCAAAAGAGCAGGCCTTCACAGATGATATAACAAGACACACTAAGTGGTTTCGCTTACAGCAGGATGACTTTTACCAGACTCCCAAGATGGGCTCGTATCTGGCCACGGGCAACAACTGTCGCTGAATGAAGCCCATTCAGAACTTCTGCCTCGTTGAAAAAACACACACCAGGGAGACACACAACCCTATGAGATCTTCATGGCTATGGTCACTCTCACACACACTCAAATATAGTTGCCGACACATCACACCAAAACAAGCACACCAAATCATCCATACCGAAATATATAATCGGTGAGAAGAAGCAAAAGTAAATTGTGGTTTGCATTTAGATTATACTGCAGGATTCATGATTATAATCCACATGAATCACCAGTCAGAATGAAAGCCTATGACAGAGTCTAGACTGGAGTTACTCCTATTTTCAATTCCAAGTTAAGAGTGCAAACACCACAAAGAAACAAAACAGACAGTAAACAACTTAAATAATCCCGCAGAGTAGGATTAAGTATTTATGCATGTCCATTTAAAGTAAGGTGAGATGACTATGTCAGCTATGTCAGGAGCTGACGAGACAACAGACACCACCATAACAGGTCAGTGAGTTCTCACTCACATTACTCACTGGTTACTGACATTCAAGCTGCTCTTAAACAAGTGTCATGGTGTAAATTATGCACACGAGCAACACTTTCATGTCCCCCCTCCAATCACAATCACAGAAGCAAAAACATACATAGATGCACCCATATCGATACTTATTTCTCAGATTGATGATCGATTGATAAGTGTGTGTCTTACTCCTGCCTGGTTGACATATCCCTATCCCCTGCAGTAGAGATATATATGTGTCTCTGCTCCTGAGAGCAGCATAATGATGGTACACATGGTGTCCGTCAGGAACCGGGATCACAAGAGAGCCCATTCAAAACACAAACCCCTTGCTGGCGTTTGTTTTAAGGTGGTGCTTCTGTCATGTGACTTGAGATGTGAACTAGTGCTGCACTGTATTATCATGAACTCGCTCGAGGAGAGAAGCTGATTTATGCCCTGTCAATGGTAGGAGAAAAGGCCCATAATAATCCATAATAGCACCGTTGTTTTATGTTGGTATTATCACTAATGGCCAATGAGTGTCACAAGGGTAATTTTATATACATATGTATATATAAAAAAAAAATTAATCAAAATGATAATGAATAGGACTATATGAGTGAACCAAGAACGAACACTAAATAGATGAAGATGTGCATAGACATGCACGCACACACACACACACACACACACACACACACACACACACACACACACACACACACACACACACACACACACACACACAGACACACACACACACACACACACACACACACACACACACACACACACACACACACACACACACACACACACACACACACACACACACACACACACACACCGCATCTATGTTATGGAAATGAGCCCAGTCACCAAAAAAAAAATCTATGATGAGCAGTTCTCAGACATGCCTATTGGCCCACAACACACACGCATGCACGCACGCACAAGCACATACCCACGTACACACCCTCTGCTCGTGAAAACAGTGTGTGTGTGTGTGTGTGTGTGTGTGTGTGTGTGTGTGTGTGTGTGTGTGTGTGTGTGTGTGTGTGTGTGTGTGTGTGTGTGTGTGTGTGTGTGTGTGTGTGTGTGTGTGTGTGTGTGTGTGTGTGTGTGTGTGCTGCTGCTGCTCAGACTATTGGGATTAAAAGTGCCCTTGTTACCTTAACACTCATCCACACGGTCAGTGCACACCTGAGCCCTGATGCCTGGGGCACACATTGAGACAGCAGCCAGACCCACAGAGAGACTGAGAGAGAGACACATGGAGGGCACGCTGCAGTTTGCTTTGGTTTCACGACATATAGTGACAAAAAAACTGAAACGAATGTCCCGCATGTTTGTCTGAGCCATCAGACCAACCATTGATCTATCAATGGTAGATCAATGGTTGATCTACCAAATCTTACCAAATCTGCGTGACACCTGAAAGGTTCACACACCTCTCCCCACCTGCCTACTGCTCCTCAAACCCACAAATCCCCGAGGCAAGATGAGGTCATACCATGCAACGGCCAACATAGATGAGACAAGTTTGTAGAGGACTGACGCGAGGGAAGGGAGGGGGGGTGGGTGTCATTGCTTACTTACAGGAGTGACGAGATCATCCACAAGGCTTCTCCTCTCCCTTCTCTCTCTCTCTCTTTACGTCCCCGTCTCTATATTTAAGCCACTCGGTCGAGCCTGCCTCCCACGATGCCGGCTAAATCCACAGCCTCCGCTCGCTGCAACGTGCAGGCGGAGAGGGATGGCGAGGAAGAGGAGGACCACGAAGAAGCAGAGGAGCACCTCTGGACGCTCAGGAGATGGGGGTCAGCTCAGCTGACGGTCAGCAGTGCCCTGGCCAGATGCAAGATGAGGAACTGAATGAAGATCTGGCAGACAGGAGTACATGGGGCACGGAGAGAGAGAGAGGGGGGCGGGGGCATATAAATAAACACACACACATGTGCGCGCTTGCACGCTAGCCTGCAGTGAGGAGAGAAGGAGGCGAGGAGAGCGCGCTGTGTGCAGGGCTTAAATAGTTGGCCCTAGACGCCTCCCCTTCTCCGGCTTCAACCCGCCCTCATCGTTATGGCAACAGCCAATCCGGGCTCTACGGAGCCCTGGCTCCCCTTGTGGCCTGTCGTGTTGACATAATTCTCACAAACCGGGCAGGAGCCATAGGAGCCCGTGACTATATATGTGCTATACGTGAGCATGTGCTTATCAACGGTGCACTTAGCGCTGTGTGTTTAACATCCAAATTGCAGCAGCGGTGTGTTTAGTACGTTTACATTTAGGGGATTTAGCAGACGTTTCTTTTAACCTACAACCATTCATTCACACATTCACACTCCCGACGGCGGAGTCAACCACACAGAGCGACTCACGGACGCCTGGACACCGGTTACCAGCCAACTCTGCCTCCTGAGCTACTGCCGCCCAGTAGTCAGTCAGCTAGTGGTCCTTAACTCTTCCTAACGGAGAGACCATCTGGGAGCAAGCGGGGTTGTGTGTGTCAGCTCGCTGTGGGCCTGAGGCTGAGGAGCTCGGGGAGTCAACAGGTCCGCAGGGGGCCTCGTTTCTGGGAAGCCCCGTCTGATGCTTCTCTCGTCTCTCCCCCTCATGACTCCTCTCGTCTCTCCCCCTAATGACTCCTCTCGTCTCTCCCCCTAATGACTCCTCTCGTCTCTCCCCCTAATGACTCCTCTCGTCTCGCCTCCTCACGACGGTCTCTCTCTTCTGTCCCCGTCATGAGGGTCTCTCTCTTCTCTCCCCGTCATGATGGTCTCTCTCTTCTCTCCCCCAATGACGGTCTCTCTTCTCTCCCCCTCATGGCAGTCTCTCTCTTCTCTCCCCCAATGATGGTCTCTCTCTTCTCTCCCCGTCATGACGGTCTCTCTTCTCTCCCCCAATGACGGTCTCTCTTCTCTCCCCCTCATGACGGTCTCTCTCGTCTCTCCCCCAATGACGGTCTCTCTTCTCTCCCCATCATGGCAGTCTCTCTCTTCTCTCCCCCAATGATGGTCTCTCTCTTCTCTCCCCGTCATGACGGTCTCTCTTCTCTCCCCCAATGACGGTCTCTCTCTTCTCTCCCCCTCATGACGGTCTCTCTCGTCTCTCCCCCAATGACGGTCTCTCTCTTCTCTCGCCGTCATGACGGTCTCTCTTCTCTCCCCCAATGACGGTCTCTCTCTTCTCTCCCCCTCATGACGGTCTCTCTCGTCTCTCCCCCAATGATGGTCTCTCTTCTCTCCCCATCATGACGGTCTCTCTCTTCTCTCCCCCAATAACGGTCTCTCTCTTCTCCGGTGTCTCCAGAGCAGCCCCCTGGGGCTGTCTCCAGAGCATCAAGATAAATCGACGGTTTTAATTATAGTTCTCTCCGTCTCTCTCGGTCTGACGTTCGCTCTTTCAGCTGCTCTCTCCCTGAATCTGACGGGGAGACCCCCAGACGGGTACTGGGGCGGACCAGGAGACCCTCAGCTCCACACAGGGCTGGGAAGGGACAGGGCTGGGGAGGGACAGAGCTGGGGAGGGACAGGGTGGGAGGGACAGGGCTGGGAAGGGACAGGGCTGGGGAGGGACAGGTCTGGGGAGGGACAGGGCTGGGGAGGGACAGGGCTGGGAAGGGACAGGAGGGAGGCCCTCAGCTCCCCACATGGGTAGGGAGGGACCCCCACAGGACTGGGGAGGGACAGCGCAGGCGGGCAGGTGGAAGGCAGTTGGAAATGGGGTGGACCAGAGGGGGGGGGGGGGGGGGGGGGCACTGGTAGCACGCTAAGTACGATGAGCGGCCTCAGGCCGAGCATCTGATTAAATAAGAACCTGATGGGTTCCATGAAGACTGCTTGGGACTGAAGGACTCCCCAAAGTATAGGAGCTAATAAGGCTAGCCAAAGCTAAACCCTCTCCCTGGGTCTGCTAACGTCTGCGGCCCTATGTTGCCCCCTCCCCAGGCCCTGATCCAAGAGGCGATTCCCCCCAAGGGAGGAGACCCAGGTCCGGGCAGAGCCTTCCTTACCATTTAGTCCCCACCCCCCTTGTCCCTTTTTGCCGTGGTTTAAATAAAGATGCCCTGAATGGGTTTTAAACCACAGCCGTTTCAGCATTTACTGACTGCACACACAAGCGCGCACACACAGGTGCACGCACACAGCACTAAAGGTGTGCGTGGTAAAGTCAACACCCATCCCAATGATTGCATCATGAATCACTGCATATGAGTCGGCCTTATGTGAAGACGGTGGCTAAGGGTTGGTTCAGTTGGCGATAAAACCGCCACAACCTGAGAACTTTGCCCTACACACACACGTACAGACATACACTGTTAATCTGATCAATACATATGAACCTTAAGAAATAAGGTTCATATATTGTTTGACTTGAGAGAAGTTAATGAGCAGATCTGGATACTCCAGGTATGGATTTAGTTTACAATACAGCTCTTTGGTCCTCCATAGTAATTGATCCCCACACCCACACGTACGCACACACATGTACGTACACAGATGTACATACATACAGACACACACACAGACACACACACACACACACACACACACACACACACACACCACACACACACACACACCACACACACACACCCACACACACACACACACACACACACACACACATGTACGTACACAGATGTACATACATACACACACACACACAGACACAGCACACACACACGTACATAAACACACACGTACACGCACACACATACACACACTCACTCACACACACACACACCACACACACACACACACACACACACACACACACACGCGCACGCACACACGCACGCACACACACACACACACACACACACACACACACACACACACACACACACACACACACACACACACACACACACACACACACACACACACACACACACACGCCCGAAAATAGGCTGATCAATACATAAGAACCTCAAGACAATCCACATTTGTTTGACCTGAGAGGAGTTAATGAGCCTTTTTGAGTTCTCCAGGTAATAGCTTTAGTTTCCAAAACAACACTTCGATCCTAGCTGTTAACCTGTTTTTTTTTGTGCTACAAGGTCACACTGCAGCAGCCTACGACGCAGTGCAAAGCCTTGAGAGAAGGGCCCCACATCTCCACCTCAGCGTAATCAGCTCTCGAGGTTGCGTGCCGTCCTATTAGATCAACATGTGTTTATCAGTCTGATGGTAGCTGCTTCATAAAGAGGCCAGCTGAAGAAGGGCAAGCACATCCACTGACACAGTGAGACAGCCAGCAGGTAGTCTGAGTTGGCACCCAGCCTTTTTTCCATACTTGGTAGTACAGTAAATGTGCAGTACTGGGTTGTATTACAGCACAATTTTAGTTCTGTGTTGTATTACAGTACTGTATTGTAGTAGAGTATATGTTCAGTACGATGCTGTAGTACAGTTCTATGTTCAGTTCTTTGTTGTAGTACAGTACACATTCAGAACTGTGTTGTAGTACAGTACAATGTTCAGTACTGTGATGTAGTAGAGTATACATTCAGTACTGTGTTCTACTACAGTAGTATCATCAGTAGTGTGTTGTACTTCAGTATATGTTCAGTACTGTGTTGTACTTCAGTATATGTTCAGTACTGTGTTGTACTTCAGTATATGTTCAGTTCTGTGTTGTAGTACAGTATATGTTCAGTACTGTGTTGTACTTCAGTATATGTTCAGTACTGTGTTGTACTACAGTATATGTTTAGTACTGTGATGTAGTAGAGTATACATTCTGTACTGTGTTATACACTTTTGTTTTTACCGTTTTTTGGTTTGTTTTTAAAGCTCTAAATGCCCGTTCATCCCAGACCTCATTTCACCACCTTCGCCTTGCGTTCAGGGATGTGACCAGCTTTTAAAAAACATGATAAAGTTTAGAGGACCACTCTCTTCTAGGAAGGGCTTATTTTTATA